>JAJOOR010000315.1:0-39964 GCA_036250505.1 Solanum acaule
TCACCAAGGAAAGGCCAGTCTATTGACTAGGGTTAAAAGAATTTACCCAGGCATGGGATAAAGGGCAAGAAGAGCCGAGATGGCAAATCGAGCAGCCTATTGCGCTAACGGTAATGGATGAAAGGGAAGAGGGACAAAGTGAAGACGGGGTTTACTCAAACGAGTTCCAAGGTGAAGAAAGGAAAAATGGGTTTATTTGGGTGTGAGTCTTTGGGGTTATAATTATCCAGGTGGGTTTTTTAATTGTGGGTAAAAATTAAATAAAATTTGGATACATCGTTAAGATCATGACACGTGTGTTAGTTCAAACCTCAAAGGGTATATACAGGTCATCAGTGTCCTTAAAGTATAACAAAGGGTATTTAGATACCATTACGATAGTCCAGGGTTACATTTGTCCTTTTTCCGACCTCTTTTTTATTTCCTCTCTTTGTTCCCTTTGAAGGTTGTCAACATATCCTTAATGTTGAAGAATGCAATCTTTTTTAGAATTCTGTTAAGACGAATAAGATGCCCGAGGAATAGAGCTGGAGTACCATGGTTTTGTTGTACAAGAACAAGGGTAATGTACAAAATTGAAACAACTAAAGGGGTATTAAGTTGTTTAGCCTCACTATTAAAGTTTGGGAGAGTGGTAGAGATGAGAGTGAGAAGGGGTGTGTCTATTTCTAAGAATCAGTTTGAATTCACGTCAAGACGTCAACCACAGAAGCCATCCATCTTGTGAGGGGACTGATGGAAAATATCGAGAAAGGAAGAGGGACTTGTGGTGTTCATTGATCTTGAGAAGGCCTACGATAAAGTCCTGAGGGAAGTTTTGTGGCGATGTCCAGAGGCAAGAGGTGTGTCTGTGGCCTACATTAGGGAGATAAAGAACATGTACGAACGAGCTAAACTACGAGTAAGAACAGTGGGAGGAGACTCAGAGCACTTCCCTATGGAAATGGGATTACACCCGAGGTCAACTCTTAGTTTGTTTCTATTTGCCTTGGTGATAGACGTATTGACGCGAGACATTCAAGATGAGGTGTCGTGGTGTATGTTATTTGTGAATGACATAGTATTGATTGATAAGACACACAGTGGAATTAATGCCAAGTTAGAGTGTGGAGATAAACTTTGGAGACTAAAGGGATCAGGTTGAACAAGACCCAGACAAAATATTTGGACTGCACATTCAATGATGCCATGCATGAGATAGGCATAGAAGTGAGACTTGACACACAAAATATCCCCAAGAGAAATGATTCAAGTATCTTAGGTTTGTAATCCAAGGGAATGGGGACATCGGCGATGATATCACACATCATATTGGTGCGGCATGGATGAAGTGGAGGCTTGCCTCCTAGTCTTGTATGATAAAAAGGAACCGCCGAAACTCAAAAGAAAAGTTTTATACAGTGGAGTGGTGGTTAGACTGGCATTGTTGTATAGGACTGAGTGTTGGCCTGCACATCAAATTTCATTTATTTATTCTATTAAGCACTTATTTCACGTCATTATCTTTGAAAAATGCCTCCCATGTCAAGAAGATGAGGATGTTGAGGTGGACGTGTGGTCATACTAGGAGCCATAAGATTAGAAATGAGAATATCTGGGATAAGTGGGAGTGGCCTCTGTGGTGGACAAAATAAGGGAAACGAGACTGAGATGGTTTGGACATGTGAAGAAGAGATGCATAGACACACCAGTGACGAGGCGTGAGAGGTTGGCTATAGAGGGTACGATGAGAGGCAGAGGTAGGCCGAAGAAGTATTGGGGAGAGTTGATAAGACAAAATATGATGCAACTTCATGTTACCGAGGACATGACCTTAGATAAAAGAGTGTGGAGGACACGTATAAGGGTAGAAGGGTAGTAGATAGTGTAGTGTTGTCTTGCTTATGGTGGTTGGTGTTTGCGATGGTACTAGTCATATTATTGTAATTATTTTTAATTTTTATTATTGCTTTTAATAATCTGTCATATTACGTTGCTTATTATATTTCAATTATCACATGACTTTATTGTTGTTTTGGCTATCAGGCCGCCGGTTCATTTTTTTCTTGTTATTTGCTATTTTTAAAAAAAAATTTATGACAAGGAAAACCTGCAGCCACTACCCTTTGGGTGCGCGCATAGGGTAAAACCCCCGCTCCTATGCAATATAGCTCACAAACCACACAGAAGAGGTAACCCACACTAGGCAAGCCCGATGCGACAAGCTCGACCCAGAAGGCAAATCCCTTGCTTTCGTTGGCAAGGGGTTTCGAACTTGAGACCTCAAACATGAAAGTCCCAGGCCCACGAAAACAACCTCTCTACCTCCACGAGGTAGTGATAAGGTCTGTGTAGATTCTACCCTCCCCAGAGTCCAAACCTTGTGGGATTTCAATGGGTATGTTGTTGTTGTAAAGTTGTATTCCTCATCATTAAGGACATGCTAGGCTGCTAGCAACCTCCAAAAGGCTATAAGACCATAATGAACTAAAAGTAGAAAATAACAGTAACTATAGAGATCCTAAAAAGTCTACTAACTATTCAACTTCTTTTATACCCTCTTCTTTACACCAAAAGTACAAAGTATTGATACAATTCTCTTTGATTTTCTGGATTGAGTTAGAGATATCCTCAAGCATTTGTTGTTTCTGTCTCTATATTGACCACAATATGCATGATGGTACTATATTCCACCATTCTTTCTGGTTCATGCTCCTCCTCTCCTTCATCCGGCAACTGAATAGATCAGCCGTGTGTTTTGGCCTTGCCCAATTTTCTTGAGACAAACCTAGAAATATAGACCAAATCTGTGTAGTAATCTTACAATGAAGAAACATGTTACAATAATTGTTTCCTCATTTCCTTGCAAAAGAAAACATTGGACATAATCTGGAAGTCCCTCCTCAATTTTTCATGAGTGAGACATGCTCTTCTGGTTACCAACCAAGTAAAAATCAGGTATTATACCTCTCGTGTGCAGTTGTCATTCCCTGAAAAATCTGGTATTTTTATCACCTTGTTCAACCATAGGACTCTAGATTAGGGCTATTCAAATCCGAACTGAAACAAATAACTCAAAAGTCAAACCGAAAAAGAGTTATTGGCTTATTAGTAATAGTTCTTGGTTTAGCAGTTTCGGTTACGATTTTGATCGTTTTATATATTGGTTTATCGGTTCTTAATGGTTTGAGATATTTTCTCAACGGGTTAACCGATTACTCGATAATAAAATTAATAAATTACATTTATACCATTCAGTATATAAAGTCCTTGAGACTTAGGGTTTAGGTTTATACTTCCATTTCTCATTGTCTCAAACTCTTGGTTATTCTACAAGGTGCCAATGTTTGGTTCCGAGCAAGATGCAATCTGTCAACTTATGTGCAAAGGTTCATTTGGTTTGAACCTTGTTTCTAAGAGACTTTCAATAATTTATTTTTTGTTTGAAATCTTAACGTTAAACGGATATCGATCAATAAACGACAAACTGATATCTTAATGGTTCTATAATGGTTTTAGCATGTCTACAAACCGATAAACTTTAAAACCGAACCAAACTGACCAATGTGCAGCCCTACTCTAGATTTCTATCTCCATTTTGACTCTTCATTCTTGGCCATTTCCTCTGGTTCTACTACAATTGTTGCTCATACCATCATTTCATCCTCGCCTCTCTACCTCCACTAGCTACTACCCTCCCTAGACCCCAGGATTTCACTTGGTATGTCGTTGTTGTTACCATCATGTCACCTCAGACAGGTCTCTGCTTTCCTATATTAGATCAAAGTCAGCAAATTCCTCTAGCAAACCTTTTTGTGTTGTTGGTCATTTCCCCACATGTGGTTCTGCTCCATTCTTTCAGTTTCTGTTTCAGCAGCCTAAGTTTGATGTTGAGTTTGTAAGTCTGTAAGGCTACTATATTTAAATCCATACTTCTATTCAGAAGTTTCTAAAATCTTTGCCAAGTTTTATTTTAGATCACTTTGTTCGTTCCATCGAGGATTTCGCCACTTCTAAAAGCAAATTAAATCAGTGTGGTCATGTCATCCAAAATTACCCAAACATAAATATCTATAGCAACTAAAATTGCAAAATCCTAGTTAAGACAATAATATTGGAGGGGTTCATAATCAATAATTCCGCTTTAACTATATGGGTGGGGTCAAATCAATACATACGGATCGGTTAATTTAATTCACATTAGATTAACACTTGCACCAATCATACACTGCCACATGACTTTTTTTAAAAAATAAAGCCCTGTCCAGTCAACATTAGTTTTAGGGGCATTTTTAAGCCAAAAAAGGACATTGAGAGCATCTTTGGTCCAATAGGTGGAAGGAGGATATTCTTTAGCCAAATTCAATAGGTTCGGGGCATTTTTAAGCCAAAATATAACGTTGAGGGTATTTTTGGTCCACTAGATAGAAGGAGAGTATTTTCGAGCCAAATTCGATACGTTAGGGGTATTTTTGGCCTTATTCTGAAAAATAAAAAAGCATTGGTTCAACTGTAGGTCAGAATATACTTAAAATGTGATAAGCAATTAATATTCATGCAAATTTTGCAGCTGCAGATATATCCCCTTTTTGCCGATTCCATTACATTATACAAAAGAAATGCATAATTAAGATGAAAATATTCATTACTCTTTTTTTATTGTATATACTCTCAACTCTTTTCTGAAGACAGTAGTAAGATATAGCTATTCTCCTTAAGAAGATAGTAGTAAGAGACAGATATTCTCCTACATACAGTTTTCACCTTTTCTCGTCTTCGCCAGGTTGGTTTTACTTTTTTTTCTTTTAAATTTCTTTCTTGGGTCGCCATTGCTGTAGTTAATGCGATGTTAAAGGAGCTGGAAATAAGTTTGAAGATCAAAGGATTGTATATGCTTTAAGTAGTGGAAGTGACAGATATTTGTGCATTGAGAAGGACAAACCTCATCAACAACGGCAACAGAAAAATCATCATGATAGCGGCTTAAACAAGCAGTAAGTGATGCAATCAAATGAATCTGACCATACTTGCCCCTGTGAACTTTCATGAAGCACTTCAAAAGGTATGCCTCACATTCACTCCAAGGAAGCTTACGAAGCTGTCTGAGCACATGCTCTAATGAAGACTTGTCAAGATCCGAAAAGAGCAATTTTCTTATGTACTGCATAATCCACGGCATAAAATTTAAATTCTGTAGTATCCAGTTTATAAACCACAGAAGTTGCAAACTACATGTACCTGATGCAGAGGAGGCCGAATTTTAGACACTCGTGCAGATCTTTCTGGTGGCTTGCATAAGTAATATGCATTCTCCACTAAGGTGATGTGGCGAGGATCCAAATTTTTAACATTCTTCAGACGCATCAATATTTCTAACATGTTTGTCATGCGTATTGTAGTTTCAGGAGATCGGTAGAGAAAACGCCCACATGTCTCGAGAAGATTGCAAGCAACATCAATATTGTGATGACTGAAATCATCTAAACAAGCCTGAGGACAAAGAAAGCAGCAGCATCAACTCAAACATAATTCTTACTAGCCCTAAACAATATAACGTCTAATCTACAAACTTTACAACAACAAAAAGAACTAAACACATTTGAAGCCCTTAGCATGCAGAACTGTTGGTCGTAGTTTGGTTATCTATCTTCAGTAAGGACCTTTAGTCTCTTGACTTGAGTGGGGTTGCTAGAGAGCAGAGCTTACTGATCTGTTATACCATGAGTCTGTTTGTTATCACGACAGTTGTCATAGTCGAGGCCAATGCTGCTTTTGCATCTGCATACTTATTTCTTCTCTGGGTAGTGGAGATAGACTTATTTTCTTGAATTTCTCAATGAGTTTATCAAGATAAGCATTGTGTATCAAAAGTATGGTATGGTGGCTATGTGCTACAGGAGAGCGGATCCCAAACTAAGGTTTTTAGAAAAAGGAGGCTAAATCATCCCTCCTCAATTTACCACTAAGAATATACTGTAAGCTTACTGTTCATACCTTCAGACAACTGAAAACAAGGCCAGGTGGAGCAATTCGGAATTTGCAGAGCTCTCCAATAAAACGAATATTCCTTATTTTTGTTTCTATATTCATTTGATCCTGCAAAGCAGACATAATTTTTAAAAAAAATGTTTGCTTCTTATTGATGGTATCCTTTAAGTCAATAGATAAACTGCATATGTAGGCTACACTTACCTTCTTATTTATCAAAAAGTTGAACTCCTCTTCCAACAACTGTAAAAGCATAGAAGACACATCCTTCATGCAAGTTGACAGAGTGGCAACCATGCGAGAGTAGTATGGCAACAACTCTAGTGATGTCCTGGGGACATTGAACAATGCCCTAACAAGTTTTTTCCTACTGGACTTGGAATTTAGATAGCAAAACTCCACCTGTAAAATAAAAATTAGGCACAGAAGTATAAATTACAAATGAAGCAGCAAATAATTAAATCTTAAACAGGGACCAGGATAGCAAATATTTGAAGCTTTAAGTCAGGGGCATTACTGTCAACTGGTCAATCAAATCACGGCTAACACAACCAGGTAGCCGCTGAAGTAGACTATCCAGATTAGTTCCTTCAACACCTTTTGCTTTCTCCTTATCACCTTCTCCTTTTCTTTCAGCTTCCTTTTCTCTTGCTTTTTCCTTATCAGGCTCTTTATCCTTTTCATCTTTATCCTTTTCTTTTGATTTTTCCTTGGTCTTCTCTTTATCCTTCTCATCTTTATCCTTGCCTTTATCATTTCTGTCCTCCTGTATAGCTCCAGCATCTGCAGTCTCTTGTGCAGCAGTCTGAGTTTCATCTGCATCGGGTGTTGAATCCTTCACCAGGAAGACAAAAAGCATCGTGTCAATAATACATGACATCATGTAATCACAAAGCAAAGAACAATCAGAGTGACCCTGCAGCATCAATCATAGCAGGAGCACAAAATAAAGTTGTACTTTGTCCGAAAAACATCCAAAGGCTGTTAACAGGCTCAAAAAGTAGTATTTCATAACAAATATGTTTTCGATAAATTAGTGTTTAGTAACATTTATTTGTCTTTTGATAGGTAGTGTTTTATAACATATATGTGACAGGAAAAACCGTAGCATCCACTTCCCTTCTTGCCAAAACACAACAAACTTTACGAAGTTACAGACTTCCCATCTTCTTAAAACTCTTAATTCTGCAAGCAACATTAAGAAAAGAATATAAGCAAACTACCATGTTGTCGCTCAGAACAAAGGACAATTGTATGCCAGCCATGACCTCTTGTGGATTGAACATATTCATAAGAACAAACCCTTAAAGACTGGCAATAATGAAAATAAAAAATAAAATAGTGTCTATTCATTGTCGACTTGTCGTAACCCATTCCCCCAATGCTTTCTTTCAGAAAATTTCAACACACTTTCATGAAATGATACAAGAAAACTCTGGCTATGAGTACAAAGATCACGTAACACTTTGAGTTGGGCTACATAATGCAAGAGCAAACAGCTAAACAAAGGATACCAGAATAAAATTGATAAATATCTCCCATAAAATCAACCTGAAAATTCCTTGTGACAATAGTTCCTGTTATAAAATCAGAAGCCAGAGGGGAAGTAAAAGAGATAAGGCACATGATAACACCTAAATTCTTACAATTGAATGCTCTTGCCCTTTCGCTTGTTCACTCAACTTTGGTTCTGCTTCTCCAAGCAATACAGCTGGAACAAATGCTCTGCGAAAGGGAAATTGTTACTTATGATACAAATCTATAACTACACATCCCACTTCAGGAAACAAAAAACACACAAAAAAAAAAAATAACCCTTCAAAGTATCCTGAAAATAACCTGAGATCTGGTAGACATTCATAGAAAGCCCTTGTATCTTCATCATCCCACAGGGCCTCTAGGACAGAAGAATCTTTACTACCACCAGGGGATGATGCATCTTCGCCCGATGTTACCCTGGTTGTATGACCATCCTCGGGCATCACCGGAGGTTGCATGTCAAGTGCTTCTGCCAATCTGCAATACAAGAATGCAATAAATTAGTGTCTAAATGTAAATAACAGGAAACACAAGGATTTTATGTAATTAAAGTAAGGTACAAAACTAAACAAGCGAAGAGGCAGTTAAGAACATAAGAATAAATTTGTAGTCAAAACCCACAAACACCTTCAAGGCATAACAACATACGTAACAAAATGAGTCACGTAGGAAAAAAAGTATGCGGAAATAAATGTAGCATGTACTGAGTAGCATCAAGACCCTAGTGAGAGAAAATTATTTGCCTAGTGCCTTAACTTGTCTTAATTTCAGTTTTCACTGATTGCAAGTGCTGGTTGGCAAAAGATGCTACAACATGGGACATATGCCCTCTTATAGCGGTTTAGGAAAGAGGCTTCAGGCTTCAATATCAATTTGGTTGTTGCTGCGCACATTATCATCACTATAGAGAAAACAGTCTTCAGATATACAGCTGACGGATTCATATCACACACATAAGCAGAGTCTCATGTAAGCGTTCAAAATATATTCCCCCATACTAGGGTGAGGGACATGCACAGAGATTTCAGACCAAGGGAAATAGAAATACAGGAAATTCCCAGCTTTAACCTGTTTTGCAACTTATACTAACTGTGAAATTGTCATTCACATTCAAGTAAAGTGCTCTAAATCATTATACACTTTTACGAGGTGTAGAAGTGCAAGTGCTCATGCTCGTAACCATTATCCCAGACCTGGAAAAAAAAAGTGGACAACTTTAGGAGCGTACTCCAGAATATATAGTTGATGACGTTGTCTGCCATCCGTCCTTATTTTCTATTTCATTATCCTGGCCTTCAATTATCTGTCCATGTCATGATCAATATATATATATATATATATCGTGTTTGATCTGTTATGTAATAAAATCCTTCAAAGTAGTGTCTAGAGAGAGGGGCTCCTACTTCTCTCTAGAAGCTAGAAAACTTAAAGATCTGCATTACAAGGAGGCTTTGTCAACTGCCCTTACACTGGATGGAGGGTGCAGAAAATTGCACGAGTGAGTATGAGCCGATGTTCAGATTGTCGGCAGGTCATAAGGTACTATCTAATAGACTTGAGAAGGTACTGAATGAGACGGTCACATCTTCACAAAATGCTTTTGTGGAAGGTAGACAAATCTTGGATGTAGATTTGGTGGCAAACGAAGTGGTAGATTTGAGAAAGAAGCAAGGTATACCAAAAGTGTTGCGTAAGCTAGATCTTGAAAAGGCTTATGACCATATAAACTTGAAGTTCCTAGAGTTCATTATGCTGAAGATGGGTTTTGGAGAGAAATGGAGAAAGTAGGTCAAGCTTTTGTATTTCTTACGTGTGCTACCCAATGTTGGTGAACGGCAACCCGTGTGGATTTTTGGCAGTTCGAGAGGGTGGAGGCAAGGGGATCTTTTATCACACATGCTCTTCATTTCAGTGATGGAAGCTTTGAGCATGATGATGGATAGAGTTGTTGCTGGGGGACATAAAATATTTCAATGTTGCGGTTGGAGGTGTTGGGTCCGTATTGGTTTCTCATCTTTTGTTTGCAGATAATAAATACCCTGGTTGTTTTTTTATGTAGATGGGGTCAACTAGATATTCTAGGCTAAGAATAAACTTGGTCTCAGGTGGTGTGATGTCAGGCCTCAAAATTAATCTTAGAAAATATGAGATCATTCTCATTGGTGAGGTGAACAATATTGACTTGACCACTCATTTTGCATTGCCGAGTAGGGGCTTTTCCTATTACTTATTTGGATCTTCCATTAGGGTCTTCTAATAAAGACATTAAATCTGATACTTTAGAGAGTCAAGAAGAGGCTTGCAGGTTGGCAGAAGAAATATTTGTCCAAAGGAGGGAATAAAGTGCTTATTAAGAGCACATTATCAAGCATCCCCACTAACTTTGTCTCTTTTTCATACCCCTCCTAGTGTTATTGGGAAATTGGAAAGGCTCCGCATGAACTTTTTTTGACATTAGACGGGTCAAGAAATTTTCATTTGATCTAATGGGAGACTGTGAAAACTCCTTAAAAGTTGGGGAGGATTGGAAGTTAAAGACTTATGAGTCTTTAACAAAGCTTTGTTAGGGAAATGGTTGTGGAGATTCCGAGTGGAGGTCCAATCCTTATGGAGAGAGGTGATAGTAGATAAATATGGACTGGTGATGAGGGGTTGGAGAACTAATGATATCACTTTGGCTTTAGGTTGTGGAGTGTGGAGGAATATCACGAAGGAATGGGCAGAGTTTTATGAAAACATCTCTTTCAAGGTAGGGGATGGGAGAAAAGTTAATTTTTGGGGATACAAATAATGTGGAGACTTGTGCCTAAAAGATGAGTTTTCGAGCATTTACGGGTTTCTTGTCAAAGGGAGGCGTTAGTCCAACATATAAGGGGGTCATGAGCAGGGACGTCTTAACCCCTAGGCCACTAAAGCCATCGCTTGGGGTCCCATATTTTTTGGGTCCCCATTTTTAAAAAACAATTACTTATATATGTTGTTTTTTAAAAAAAAAATTATATGTACTATGAGCGCTATGATTTCTACTAATGAAATTGCATATGACATGAATATAAATATGATTTCGTAAGAAACAATTTGATGAAAATATGGATAACAAAATCACTAAGTCCCTTGAAGAATCTTTAGAGTTGATTACGTTATATATGTAGAGTAGATCAAGCTATTTTTTCACTTCAAAATAGATTTGAAACAATTGAAGCATATAAAAATATTTATGATTTCATATTTAGTGGTAAAATATTGAGATTACTAGATGATGAATTTTATTTTAAAATATCGTCTTAACCTTGAACTTTCTTTAACACATACTAGTGATTCTGAATTGATGGTTTAGATTTATTTTTTGAATTAAAAGTGTTAAAGATAAATAATACAAGTAGAAGATAACGATGTAATGAGAATACTCAATCAAATAAAAAGACTTGACTCTTTTCCAAATATACATATTGCTTATAAGATAATGTTAACAGTTCCTGTAACCGTTGCCTCAACCGAATTTTTCTTTGTTCGAAATTAAAATTGATTAAATCTTCTTTAAGATCAACAATGTCTCAAGATAGATTGAATGAATTAGCTATATTATCATTTGAAAAGGAATTATTAAAACAAATTGATTATAAAACAGTACTTAATGACTTTGCATTTGAAATAGCTAGAAAAGTATATTTTAAATAAAAGTACATATGATGAAAAAAAAAAAATTAGGGCCCCTCTCTTAAGTTTCGCTTTAGACCCCCAATGTTGTTGAGTCGGCCCTAGTCATGAGGAGAAGAAATGTTTAGGGATTTTAGGTTTATGAGGAATTTTCGGGATTGGGAAGCAGATAAGTTTCAAAGGTTGCAAGCTCGTCTCCATCAACATTGTGAGCCAAGTGACTGACCCGATACTTGGTGATGATAGTTGGGAACAATTGTTATTTCACTATCAAGTTCTTTTATGAGAAGCTTTTGCTCAGGAAGAGGAGGCTTTTCGTATAAAGTTGATTTGGATCTCTAAGGTGCTGAGGAAGGTGTGCTTTTTTACATGGTTAGATACTTGGAGATGCTAGTTGGGGAACAATTGTTATTTCTCTGTCAAGTCCTTTTTATGAAAAGCTTTTGTTGAGGGCATAGGAGGCTTTTCCTGAAAAGTTGATTTGGATTTCTAAGGTGCCGAGGAAGGTTTGTTTTCTTCACATGATTAGCTGCTAGAGGGGGTGATCGTAACGGCCGAAAAGCTTAGGAAAAGAAAGGTCGCATGCATCAGTTGGTGTTACTTATGCAAGGTGGCCGGTGAGGATGTAGAATATTTTTTAACATTGCAGCTTGGTCACGAGACACTGGTGGGATATGTTTACTGGTTTGGTATTTTGTGGGTGATGCCTAGATCTGTGAAGGACCTGTTGTTTTGTTGGAAAGTGGAAGAAGGAAGAGCAGGGCATAGAATGTTGTTCCTTTGGCATTGATGTGGATAATCGGGAGAGAGAGAAATAGGAGGGCTTTCGAAGGAGTAGAAATGAGCTTTGGGCAGTTAGAGGAGTAGCCTCCCATCCCTCATTTATTTTTGGTGCGCCCATGTAGTTCCAGGATGTATAGAGAAATGGGTGTCTTTTGTAGAAAACCATATCATTTTGTAGGTTCTTCACTGTTTGCTATACTTCTTGTATACAGCCTCTTTTGGCCTTCCATTAAATATAATTGTTTACCTCATCAAAAAAAAAAATCAATATTTTAAAAAAAAACTAGGAATTTAGTTACTCCTAAATCTTTCAGCCAATCTGTCAAAAAAGGATCAATATTATAAAACTAGGATTTTAGTTACTCCTATATCTTTCAGCCAATCTGTCATTCTGGTCTAAGTAGTCAAAAACTAGCCCTCCAAACCTAGGCCCCTTAATTTTGTCTCATGTCTCCCACAAGAATTTCACAACCCACCTTCATCAAAATCATATGCTAATTCTAGTCAGTAAGCTGTTTGAGGGAGATAGCTAGGATAATAAAACTCATGCAAGCATTCATGACCATCATCATTGGGTGTTACCAAAAGTCAGCATGCAGTGAAGCTTTCTCTAGTCTGCAGGAACATGGAAGATCGTTTCTGTAATTTGCTGAATGATAAGGGGTTCAAAAGCGCTTACAGTCTGTTGTACACAGCTAACATGCAAACTTGCATGAGAGAAGAGTTTTATTAGTCTATTATCTCTAGTAACTAATGTGAAAACACCATTTAGGAGTGGTTAATACCCATGACTAAGAGATTGGCTTAGAGTCAGGGGATCTGTAAATCACAGTGCTCGACTGAACAAGTAAGGATACAACTATTTCTTGCAAGCATGGAGCTGAGAATCTGAACACTCATGAAAGTCAATACTCTCCTCACCTGCCTTTTAGGGTACAAAAGGAGTAAGCACTTGATATTCATCTCCCATGACATCACACAGTACATCAATAGATATATAGACACTTACCCTGAGATGCCACGATACAGCTGGTCATAAGCTTTCCGCAGTTTTTCATATGCAGAAGCATTCTCTTCATTCAGTTCACCTTTGGCAGATAAAATCTTTTCATTTTCATGCTCCATTTGCCGAAGTGACTTCAATTTGGTGTCAAGAAGAAAAGTATCATCAGTCATCACAATTATCAAAGGGACAATTGTGTGAATTTCTTAGAAGCTTTCAGGAAAGCAGCATAGACGAAGAAGATTCCACGTACAAACACTTTTAAAGATGGCTCAAGCATGGTATAATTATTAAAGGCACCAAAAACTGAGGAAGAGAAGACTAGATCACACTACTAATCTAGCACCTTCCCTTCCAGATTCAAAGCCTTCCAATTTAAGAGAGGAAAAAGCCTTACAGCATGCTCAGACTGAAGAAGTTCTACAGACGCATCATAATATGTTTGGAACGCCTTCCTAAAGAACCTTTTCTGATCAGTAGTCACATTAAGGGCCTTGAAAAGCTGCAGCAGTGGACAACGTTATAAGGAATTCTGAACGTGGAGAACGTTAGCAGACTGTAATGAAGCATTAAACAAAGAAACACGTTAACAGCATCAAGTGCTAGCAAGTTAAAACTCATCACAAACTTCTATTCTGAAGGCAAAACCGTAATTCCAAAACAAATTGGTTTAGAAGAGATGAGTCAGCACTCCAATCAAGACCCATGTCAAGTCATTGACTAACAATCCATCTAGTTCAACAACCTTTAACACCTTCCAAAGACAACAATCAAGCCATGCTAAAAAGGGTCTCTGCACTACGAAATGACATATATCCAAGGGAATCTATTCAGCTACAAGAGCTTTTGATAAAAACTCCATAAGGGCAAAATGGTAAGATCAACCAATCTATGGAAGCGCAGAACTAACAGAAGATAAGGGTTTGACCGTATATTCAGTAATAGACTAAGAGATATTCTGAAGTATATTCCTTTCCCTGAGTTAAATAACATAGAGAAAAAATAGTAATGTGTCATAAGTAGCAGAGAGCAAGCTATTTCCAATGCTAACTTTTCAACATAACATATTTGCTCGGGAAAGGAGGAAGAAAGGAAAGGGAAGTGGTGTACCTCCTCAAGAATATCTTGGCCAGCCAATGGAAGCCCAAGCAGGTATCTTCCTTGTCGAGCAAAGCTAGCAAGAAGCGACAAATTAGTCTGAGTTGCATCACGGTCCTTCAAATGCTCAACACTCGTGAGGTCCTTAACAATGTTCACAAAGATGCCAGTATCGTCAACAACTCCAACAAAGTAAAGCTCCAAAAGAAGTTTGAAAGTGCTACGCTTTTTCATAGCCCTCGCATTTCTGTCCACATCTACATCCTCTGCAGCTTTTCCAGGAAAGAAGATTTTCACAAGGCCTTGAACTAGACTTGGTGAAAAGTCCTTGTACCGCTGATGAAGCAAAGAACAGATCTGGGATAGGAAGAAGATGCATCAACAGAAATAGAAAACAATGTATGTTCAAAAGAGAAACACAAAACTTAGATACATCAACAGAAATAGAAAGCAATGTATGTCCAAAAGAGAAACAGAAAGCTTAAACTTCACCGTTTTTTATTTATATTAGAAGCTTGTCTTGGGCAAGAACGTAAGAAGTCTTTTTTTACGAGACTCTAAAGAGAGAATATGTGCTAATTAAGAACCATGCAACCAAAAATACATGTCCTCTAAAGCATATATCACTTCTAAGTTGACAGCCCATGTGGGATACAATTTGAGTAAGTCAGCTAAGAAGCTTACTCTAATATGACTTTCTAGCTTCTACTGCCACACACGTGATGGGATATGGTGTGTATTCTTATTCGCTCTTAGTACGTTTTATTTTAAACTGATATTGCTCTTAGTACATAGGTAAGCTAAAGATTCCTTCCGGCTCTTCCCATAAGGATTCTCTAAAGTTGGTCCCCATGGTTCATATCCATGCCAAAGTGAGTTTGCACAAGAACGTTAGGTGTGTCTACTATATGATACTTAGCAAAGGCTAGCCTCCATGGTTGTACGGCCTATGTACCGGTAAAAGTAGTTGGTACAATATAGTATTGATACCAGCAAATACTGAGTAATATTTCAGATTTTTACCACAAAAAGTATTCAGGCAATGGTAATTAAAGGGGCTCTAGAAGAGGGTAGATTGTCATGAACCGAATGACAAAGCAGAACTAGACTCCCAAGAATGAAGAGGCCAAGCACAAAAGAAAAGATGATCTGAAGTCTGGATAGAAAAACTTAGTTCATCGTCAGCTACAGGGAGCATGTCACAACAGAGAAAAATATGAGTCTCACCAAAGAGAAATTGCAGAAGTTAGACAATCCTGGTCTCACTTCTGACAGCAATTAACAACAGAAAACAAAGGTGAAGTTTGAGGGTCCAATAATCTCAGTGTTTTGAGTAATTCTCGTTAAATCACAATTTTTCTAAGGAGATTTAATAAACCCTAATCTTCGATATGACAAAGTTCTCCTTCAATTCTTGTCAAACTTTGGACAAATTTGACCACCTTTTGGCCAAGAAGTCCATTCTCAGCAAATATCATCAGCAGCAAGGAACAACAAGATTTTGGAACACAGTATTCACCCCTAAAGCTATTATAGTTTGTTTTGACCACACTTCCCACATTTTACAGGCCCAGTATAGTATGAAGACTTAAACTATATTTATTGTAGGCATAATCTAATAATTCCAGCAAGGCAGAGCAAACTTACTAGAAAAAGTAAACGGTTGACAAATTAAACTAAATCAGAGATCAATTAAGTAGGTACCAGCACTGCAGCTTGTATGTCTGCAGCCCGAAGCTTTGCATCACAAATAGCAGTCACTGCTTCACTTACAAACTTGCTTAAGTTGACACTGCGCAACTCTTCCATCAAACCTTCGCACTGCTCTTCATTTATCTGTTTTAGTTTTTTAATAACTGCAGTATTGCGCTTAATACTAGAATCCAATGTCCTTAGAAAACCAGTGTCTGAAAATTAAAAAAAAATCAGCAGGTCAGCCTCAACAAAATGCGCCAATATGTTCAACGGGGAATATAAATATTCCATATCAAGCCAAATTCCCAACTTCTGAGTAGCTACATATGTGTTAGCAAGTGCTAATATAGGAGTAGAAAAATATAGTCATTGACCTTGATAAAGAATTGCCTCATAGAAAGCCAAGTAGGGGGGGAAATATTGAATTAACAACAACCTAAGTTACTAAAACCACTTTTATTCTTGTTACCCCTTTTGACCATGAAAGAAAAACAAATAGATTATGTATGAAATGAAGTGTAATTTAAAATTGTTTTAGTCTATAAACTACTTCATCCTGGGGCCAAACTTCCGAGGCCATAGTAACTTTTATCTGGTTATTCCTACATGACATGTAACTTTCCAATAAGGATTAAAAGATAGTATCAGAGTTACCTAACTGTTACATGTCAATTCTCATGTTTATCACTTACAAGTTCATGAAAACTAAAATGAAGGAAAAGGGAATGGAACGAAAAAGAACTGGAGTGAGGAAAATAATGGAAGAAATGATTTCACAAATAAATATAACACTCAGAGCAACCTGGTCGTTCTGGATTCAGATTATTCTGCCTAAGAGCTATCTTTGCCTCAACAGATTTTTTGAATTCCTCATGACGAGCTACAGCTTCCTGTATGAATATACCAGCATAAATAATTGGAAGAACAACTTAATTTCAGTAAGAAAAGGAAGGAAACACTAGAAATGTTATTGGAACTTCATCAAAGCTGTTGATTAACTATTTTACCAAAGAAAACTAAGAAATCGTCTCTTGAAAATATTGGCATTACCTCATCTTCATGTTTCTCTGGGTGTTCCACTCCAACACGACATTCATCCTCAGGATGTTCCATCTTTGTCTATATGACTGTCTGCAGTCTTAAGCTATTCAAGAAATAATTTATTAGCAGGAATATTGACGATCATATTCTCTTTAATTATAACAATCATGGTAAACTCAGAAAAGTACTATTACAGATATTGAACATCTTCTGCATTTGTCATTACCTGAAGAGCCCTACATAACAGACTTCCACCATAAAAGAACTTATTTTTATCCTTATCAAAAAGAAACCTTTTTGTATAAAAGAACTTCAAGTCAATCAAATGTCGAAACCTAAGATAGTTAGAACTTAGTGCCCATTTTCAGGTTAATTGAAAAGAATTTACAAATTACTTCAAAATTGTGACTGAGAATTCATAATACAAGTAACTATTTTTCTTTGTTCTTTCTTAAATTTTTTCCTCCTACTGAGAAATTTAGAAACAAGGGAGGGCTCAACCCTAAAAAATAAGGGCCTCAAAAACGCCCAAGAACCGAAAAGCCCCAAATTCAGTTCAAACACACACCGATACATCATGCATGAGAAAAAGGAAGTTGAAATACGTACGCATATACATCCGAAGACGCCAAATCGCAGAGAAAAGAAATAAATTCGACCAAACCGCAAGATTAATTAAACGAAGAAACAGAAGTCGAGATCAAACCATCAGACCCAATAGCAGAGCAAGCAGTGAGTAGAACACAGAGACAGTAAATCGAGAAGATGAAGGAGATACATACATGGGAAGAGACAATCAGAGCTGAACAAATCTTAGATGAAAATTATGTAAAATGCTAATGGCGTTCCTAGGTGAGAAGCACCGTACTAGCTGCAATAATATTTATACCGAACAGAACAATGTGTTCTTTTTCTCATCTTCTCTCACATAAAATTATTATTTCTATTAAATATATAAAAAGACGATGGACATTCCTTACATAAAACTATGAACAAAATTAATGTTAAAAAATAGGTAAAGGTTTAGAGGAGGACCAAAAGTGCACCAATATTGAAACATGAGGGACTATTAGTGCTCCGTGCGAAAACTCAAGGATGACTTTGAGTCTTAACCCAAAGATGAGGGACTATTTTGGGCCTTTCGTAAAAATTCTCTTAAATTAGTAACATAATATTATCGTACTATATTGTTTCATAATGTATCGTACTGTATTGTATTGTATTGTATCATACTGTATTTTTTTAATAAATATAATATTTGGATAGATTGTATTGTTATCCATCATTATATAATGTCACACGTCGATAATTTGAATGATAAACATACAAGAAAAGTAGGGGATGTAGTAGAGCTACTATGAAAATATAGGGTAAACGATGAAATATAATTATTAAATAATAAATAGACAGAATGTGAAAATAATATTAAGGTAATGATGCGATCACATCAAATCGGTCGTTACATAAAATGGGTCTTTTCATCGTACCTAACAATTGATTTAAATGATACGATACAATAAAATTTAAATAACAATCAAAATAGACATAATATCTAAACTAACAGTACAATACAATATATAAAGCAACGGGTAACAACCATCCAAACAAGATGTTAGGGGCCTTTTCAGAGTTGAAATAAAGATAAAAGTGAATTATTATTTTTAGGGAAAAGGGTAAAGTTGCTCTTAAATTAGTATCAAAGAGATCACTTATACTATTTATTATATTTTGGGATTAAAAATGTCATTGCTATTAATTTTAGAGATTCCAAATATCCTCAAAAGTTAACAATTTAAATTTTTAGTGATGTGGCAAAGAATGTGGGCCTTATTCCTCCACCTAAGCATGGCCAACTAGAATTCACTACTTTAGCAGCGTGATAAGAGTCGCCACAAAATTTCAGAATATCGTCACTAAAGGTTTTCACTAAATTTTAGTATTAGATTATAAAAATGATTTTGTCTTTTTTTTCTTCATAGCAGGGACATTGTTATTTTTTTTTAAAAATCACAAATGACGCTGATCAAGGAGGAGTTTGAAAACAGTATATGTTTTATTTCTATGGCATATGTAAATGCATAAAATATGCAATAATGTATTGTGTAGTAGGCTGAGAAGTAATTTTGATGTTTTTCGTAATAATATGGGATGTTTTTAGTATTAATTTTAGAAAAGTAGGTCGTAATCAAAAATAAATTATCATTTTTTTGTGTTGAAAAAATAGGTTTTAGTTGTCACTAAAAATCAATGGCTATTGCAACCTTTAGTCGAGGCTAAAACTCAGTGAAAATCTCCAATGGTGATATTCGAAAATTTTGTGGTGACTTTTATTGCTGCTAAAGGTTCAGTTTCTGATAGTGAATCATAGTTGGCAACACTTAGTGGAGATCAGTCTCATGTTGCGTGTTACATCACTAAAAACTTAAGTTGTTAACGCTTGAGGGTATTTGTTGTCTCTTGAGATAACAATAAGGTATTTTTATCCCAATATATAATAGAGGATATAAGTGACCTATTTCCCATAGTTCAGGAGCAATTTTGACTCTTTTTCATTTTTATTATTATTGTTATTATTTTCGCAATTTATTTTAAATTGAAAATGAATTTATTTGTTGATTCAAAAAAGAAATGGTATTAATCCTGAGAATATTAATAACTCACATATAATTGTGCTTGAAAGGATCAAAATAGTCGGATTGAAGCAAACATATTGTCCAAAATATGCTTATTTTTATACTAATTAGAGCATAAATAATTATGTATATTTGTTGGTAATAATTGAAATTTTTTAATAGTTTGTTGGCTTTTATTATTAATTATTATGTACATATTTTTAAAGTTTTTTATAATTTTTAAATTATATGAATGACATAATTATAATTAAAAGTTATAGGCAATTAAATTAGCAATCACTTTCTACTCCTAAATTTGTCTAATTTATTTTAATTTGAATCAATCACGTTTTAATATTGATTTTACAAAATTGTCTTCAATTCTTTTAAATGTTTTCTTAGATATTTCAAATCCAAACTAATTAAATTATCAAATAATTAAATTTAAGAAAATATTATCTTAACTTTGAATGTCTTCTAAAGATAACAATCGCTACAATATTGATGATATAGACCTATTTTTTTGTAATTAAAAGTGATATGAAATGTATTACAATAAAAAGTGATACTCTAATTGACATATTTAATCAAGTGAAGTCATAATTTCATTTTTAACACTTCTAAAATAATTTTGATAATTTATGTAATGATTGACTCAATTTGAAAATATTTTAAAATTATAATTAATAAGAATTTGCCTAAGATTTAAATATTTGTAGTGTTATATAACGTACAAAAATTTATATATGCATATTTGTGTGTTACAAAATATTATAAAAAAGGGGATACTGCCAATTGATTTGTTTTTAATTATTGTTATAAATATATTATTGAGTTATAGTGAATGTCTATTCTGTTGCTTTGAAAAAAAATATTAGGAACCTAGTTAGGATCAAGTCAATCCCCCCTATAAATAACCCTATAAATAAGGAAATTCTCTTAATGATAAGAATCCTTCTAGAGAAATAAGAATAATTCTTTCTTCTCATTATTATTTTATTTCTTCTTATTTTATAGTTTAATAACACGGTAACATGAAATTCTAACCAATTGAGAAATTAGATATTAATGTAAATGTGCTAAATGGTTTTCATCTGCTACTGTCGCGCCTTGTTTTATGCAAAACGGGTTTCGGTGCACGATCTAACAACTCTTTTAGGTTTTGGTTAAAGTGAAGAGTCGTCACCTAATGAATTAAGGCGCATTAGGACACCTATCTAACCTAACTAATCTAACTAAATGGTCAACTTATAACCAGAGATCGGGTAAGGGTTCAAATTACCTCGAGAGGAAGGTGTTAAGCATCCCTCGAAGTCCACAAAGGTAGATCTCGGCCGTATCTCATGCAATTTATGTGGAGATTACAAGTAGCAATTAAGGTCACTTCATTTATTTAATTAAGCATGCTTACTAGGTGATATAATAAATGAAACAGTAAACAAATATTAAGCATGAAAAATTAAAGAAGATAAGCGAGAAGACAGAATTATACACAAATAGATAGAAGAGAATCCAATTTTATTTATTAGACTACCCCAAACAAGAAAAAATAAAAATGCAAGAAATAAAGTTTTAAAAATTGAGGGAGTTATGAACGGGGTTTTTATTTTTAAAAATGTTTGTTTCTTTATAGGGATGATACCACGATATTATTAATCGCGCTCCTCCACCATAGAAATAATTTTGATTTGAGGTCGGTCTTAAAAATTAGTAATAGATTATTTTTAAAGACAATTGAAAAAGTTTGATTTACACATAAGCACATAAATATTTACATATGAATACACATAATCCCTTTTTGAAAAAATCTTGGGTAGGTGGTGCTCGCTGGATGCGTTGGCTTGATTAAAAATAAAATTAGACCTCATAATTCATTTTACTTTCCCACTAACTATAGGTTAGGAGATAGTATTTTTATAATTCTTAAAACATGTCATGTCCAACCCAAAGTTAACCAACAATGATTTTGACAAACAAAATATGGATAAAACAATTATGTCAAGATTTATTAAAAGACAGACAGAAAATTAATTACGCAACAAAGAAATAATTATTTAAATTGATTTTATGCGGCCAGAAGTTTATTAAATGCAAAATTTGTTTATTAGCAGGATTTAATCTGAGCAAGCAAGTATTTAAGGTAACCGTTGCAGAAATTAATTATCAGTTGATTTTAAATGGTAGAACATGTATTTATGATGCATAATTGATTATGTTGAGCAGATTGCTATGCAGACAAAGCATTGTTAGTTTTATCTTTTTAAGTGGCAATCATTAATATATCACAAAAACAGTGGAATAATGCATAATAAAATATAGTTCAGTTATTTAATATGCTGAAAATAAATTGATTTATTCTAAGTAACCAGAAAAATAATTATGTCACAGAACAGTGGCAGAAAATTCATAACAGAATGCTATTTATTTCTTTAAAAACATGTTGGAAGACAGTGGCAAAATCAAGTCATATATTTCAGTCCTTAGCATGCTGAAAATTAATTAATAATACCTATAAACATGATTTCTAGGTGATTGAAAGGTCAAAAATATTGGATAGCACTTATAGGCATGACCCCAAATACATATAAAATAAAACTAATCCTTATGATCGTGATTTCAGAATGACTAACCCAACATCACTATTGACAAAACTATAAACGTGATTTCTACCAAATTGTTAGCCTTAGGCATGAATCTCAGATTTGCAGAAACAGACATTTAATATTAATTAATGATTAGAGGTTGATTTTATTTATTAGTGCTATATACTAGAAGGTGACATGCAACATACGATTAAATTAGCATTTAAACAAGATCAGTTTTGAACATTAATTAGATAAGATTAAACAAGTGATCAAACAATGATAACTTTACTTTATTTTAGTTAGATTTAAAGTGAAGTTAAAAAAGGGACTATCAAACAACCATAATCCTATAGGCATGCTTTTTAACACAAATAAGTTACGATAAAAATAAACAAGTAGCATGTAAACCCCTCCCCCTTTAGATGGTCCCCAAGTATAATTTATATATAGATAGTTAGAGTTACACAAAATATTACAAAACCAAATAAAAGGATCAATGAATACAATTGAAATAAAAACTTAAACAAACAACTAGTCCCGTCCGGAATCCCCTCCTAGGCAACTCTTCAATATCTAGAAATTTAAAATCAAGATTCTGCTAAGGCCCAAGAAAAATACAACCATGTACACATAAAAGAATATGCATAATAAAATAATATTCACATACATGTAGACCCACAATCATTTAAACAAAACCACACAAAATATATCACATAGAAGAGAGAGGTGAAAAGACCTAACTCGGATGCCTCATTTTTATTTATTCATACACAGTATTCAAAATAACATATGCAAGACGAAAATAAACTAATGAAGTAGAACTAACCGATTATGCAAAATATAGTTATCAGCAATGCAGACGAACTTAATTTAAATTGACCTGTACACAACAAAACAAAATGGATAAGTACTCCTTAGAATTCACCGGAAGTTATTTTCTTTTAAGTGGAGAATATTTTTAGTTTTTAAGCGTGAGAGTATTTCTGATTGTTAAGAGTGTAGAAAAGCCTCTGAAAATAATGAAAGGAAGCCTGTTTATATAGGAAAA
This sequence comes from Solanum acaule, assembly GCA_036250505.1. NCBI lineage: Eukaryota > Viridiplantae > Streptophyta > Magnoliopsida > Solanales > Solanaceae > Solanum > Solanum acaule. Next base: position 23,029 of record JAJOOR010000315.1, read on the forward strand.
TGAGAGAGCACAGCTGGAAAGGGAATAGAAATAATTAACAACAATCAAGGAATATTATTTTCCTTAAATGATGAGGGCACAAAATCAATGACAGTTTCTTACCAAAACCTACTAAGGCTTTTGCCAAAATTAGAACCTGTAAGGAGCTGTACAACTTAAATAAGGTAACAAATCAATTAAATAGTGAATCAATGATAATAGTAGCCCCTACAGTTCAGTAGAAACACGGTGAATCAATATGTAATCACAACGAAAATTTACCATAATAAAGTAAGTAAAAACCTGCATTAAATTATTACCTATGCCTGGTCAAAATTAATAATTAGAATTATTTAAAGAAGGCTATACCAGAGAATAATTACCACAAGAAAAGGCAAACAATCAATTTAGAGGTAATTAAGGAGAAAACAAATATTCACAACTTACTAATTGGATTCAATAAATTAATTCTCATTTTAATAAAGGAAAAACGTGAAATTAGTATCATAAGAAAGGTGTCACGCCCCAAGCCTACACCCTGGGCGGGACTGGCACTCGAGAACCATTGCTGGCCACAAGCAAGCTCTTGGCCTGGCTTACTACTCAGCAGAAGACTTAAACACAAGAAAATAGTCTCAAATAATGAACTCATGAAATAAACTTAGAATGTCTTAAAAGAAACATTCAACTAGCCAAGATGACAACTCAAATCTCATAACATAAGCCAATAACAAAATAGTGACAAATGAACTAACTAACTGTCTATGAAGCCTCTAATAACTGAGATGGACGTCGGGACAAAACCCACGACATCCTAATGAACTAAATACTAAAAACTGATAAAAAGGGGTCATCCAGAAAGCAAGGAAGCTCACCAAAAGACTCTGAACGCTCAACTGGATCAACGAAGCATTGGATGCTGATTCTGGTTATTTGTATCTGCATCATAAAAAGATGCATGCCAAATTGTATCAGTACATTGAATATACGAGCATGTGAGGGGAAATCTAAACAAGACATAAGCTTGAAAGGAACTGATAGAACAAACCTAGTCTCAATTGAACTGAACTGAACTCATTTCAATATAAATCAATAATAAACAAGCACAATACAAAGAAAAGCTTTTTAAAACATGGATAACATTCTGTGTATTTAGAAATACAATAGTGACTCTGTGTGTATGCAAAGATACAATATAAACTCTGAAATGTATATAAAAATACAAAATATTGTTGTGGTAATTTTTCTGACCGACAACCATCACTTAAGAGCTATTGTGATGATACAACATTTTGCCTCACGCTGCCAGGATCGTCTTATACCTTGCCGAGGGTATAGAACCTGACTACTAAGTGGATCCACTAGTCTATGATAAAAAGCACTAAGGAATCATCTAAAATGTATGGCCCTTTTCTACCCATGGTGGCTACATGGTTTATGGGGGCTAGGAGTTGTATGAACTCTCCCCCATAACGGTGCTCAATACTACTCCCAAAATATACTAGCTCAATATGTTTAAAAACATAACTCTGTGATTTGAGATAATTGTTCAAAATTTAGCTCAAAGGCTCTTTTGGAAATCAAAATTTCCTCTCTTGCTCAATTGTGAAAGCATTTACTCTTTATTGAAAAAACTATCTCAAAGACTCTTTTGGAAATCAAAGTTTCCTCTCCTGTTTAAATGTGAATTTTTTTTAATCCTTTGGGAATACATAATCCCCATATACTCTTTTGAAGAAATGAACTTCAACTCTTACTCTTTACTCAACTCAAAACTCAAGTCTTAAAACAAAGGTAAAACATTTGTAAAAGACTTGTGGACGACTCTATGAACTTCTCTTGACTTAGCTCTTAACTTTTCTTGAATTTGAATTTATGGATTCAAGGATTGGGATTTGTGATAGGAAAGATCTCATGATGTTTAGGAGTGTTTTTAGATAGTTAAACATGAGAAACGATCAATAAATTACTGCCTGGAAGCAAGTCCGCGATGCGGAGATGCATTTAATTATTTGGTCACAAAATAAATTTTGAGGCAGAATGGTCCGTACCACTTCGCGACGCAGAGAAAAATTTGTCAATACTGAGGAACAGTTCGCGGACCTGGTACCCAGATTTGCCCGACTTGTTCCTTCTTCATTTTCTAACCCCAATTCACCTGAATTCGATTCTTTTTCTCAATTCCTCTTTAGATTTAGATACCCAACACATGCACACAAGAATCTAACTCAAAACAACTCTAACAATAAACCTTAAACTCTCAAGAACTCCTCAATCTCATCCCAAATTCAAGAACAAAAGCAATTCAAGAATACAACTCAAGATCATCAAAGTCTCAATCTTCTAGGACGAAAATCATACTGAAATAAACATGTTTGGTGTGCGGGTGAAAGAACCCAACACTATGTGAACTCACATACCTGGTAGAGATCACCCCTTGACGAAATCCACGATCTTAGCTTCAAGAACTTGACGATTCCTTGTCTCTTCTCCTCTTTTCTCTTCTCTCAAAACCCTAACTTTTTTTGATGAAACGTAAACTGAACCAAATCAGTTTAGACCCCATCTTAATTACCAAAAACGAAATTAAATAATTGGGTAGTGAAAAGACCATAATACCCTTCTAAAATCCGGTTTTGACTTTCCTTATCTAGACAACCCAACTTTAAATGGACATATCTCCCTCATACGAACTCAGAATTGAGCAAACTCAGCGGCGCTGGAAATATAAATCAAAGATCTTTCCTACGATATATGGTAGCACACCTAAATCATCCTGAGCTAGGATTTATGGTCATTTGAAGTTGACCCAAAACTCAAACTTAACATAACTTAACCAATTTTCTAGATTTTTCATTCTTTCCAAAAATAACTCTTTCTAATTCTAGATCTTTCTAGTTGCGGGGTGTTACAATATCTCCCCCTTGGGAACATTTGTCCTCGAATGAGATCAATCCTAGTAGGCTAAGGGTATAACATCTAACAATCATTTCAAACACCCAACAAGCAAAATGCAAGAACAACATGCCAACTTATGAATAAATGCCAAAAAAAGGATTAGTACCTTAATTTGGAACTTCTCCGGACTCGAAGAGATGTGGATATCTCTTCGACATATCTTCCCCAGTTTTCCAAGTACCTTCCTCAACAAACTGATTCCTCCAAAGAACTTTTGAGTGATGCTACCTCTTTCTTTCTCAACTTGCGAACATGGCGATCTAGAATTTGAACAGGAATCTCCTCATAAGATAAGCTATCATTGATACTAATATCTTCCATTGGTATGATCAATGAAGGATCGTCTATACACTTTTTCAACATGGAGATGTGGAACACCAGATGAACTGCTGCTAATTCTTGTGGTAGCTCATAAGCTACATTACCAATCCTCTTGGATATTCTGTAAGGACCAATATATTGAGGACTAAGCTTCCCCTTCTTACCAAATCTCATAACACCTTTCATGGGTAAAACTTTCAAGTAGACACAATTATCTACTTCAAACTCTAAGTCCCTTCTCCTAACATCCGTATAGGATTTCTGACGACTCTGCGCTGTCTTCAACCTCTCTTGAATAACTTTCACCTTTTTCGTAGCTTGATGAACTAAGTCTGGTCCTATCAACCCAGCTTCACTAACTTTAAACCATCCAGTAGGATATATGTATCTTCTCCCATAAAGAGCTTCATAAAGAGCCATCTGGATGCTAGATTTGTAACTATTGTTGTAAGCAAACTCAATGATAGGTAGGTGATCATCCTAACTACCTTTGAAATCAATCACACAGGCCCTCAACATATCTTCTAAGGTCTAAATAGTGCGCTCTGCTTGACCATCTGTCCGAGGATGAAAATCAGTACTTAAGTTCACCTTTGAACCCAAGCATTTCTGAAAAGATTTCCAGAACTGTGAAGTAAATTGTGCACCTCTGTCTGAAATAATCGAAACTTGCATCCCATAAAGTCTAACTACCTTTTTAAGATACAACTTGGCATAGTCCTATGTTGTTTGGGTAGTCTTTACTAGCAAAAAGTGGGTTGATTTTGTTATTCTATCAACAATCACCCAAATAGAATCATGCTGCCTGTTAGACCTTGGTAAACCTGTAATGAAGTCCATATTGATCATCTCCCATTTCCATTCCGAAAGTTCTATATTCTAAGCCATACCATTGGGCCTTTGGTGCTCTACTTTAACTTGTTGACAATTCGGACACTTAACAACAAACTCTACAATGCCCTTCTTCATACTACTCCACCAATAAACTTCTCTCAAGTCACGACACATCATTGTGGAACCCGGATAGATAGAATATTTGGAGCTATGAGCTTCCTCCATGACCCTCTCTTGGAGTTCATCCACCCTTGGTACACACAACCTACCTTGATACCTCAATACACCATCTCCCCCTTGTTCAAAAGCCACTACTTTTTGCTTATGAACATTTGCCTTTAATTCAAGCAAAATAGGATCTTGGTTTTGCTTTTCTTTCACTTCTGACACTAATGATGATTCAATCCCATTCATAACCACTATTCCTCCTTTTGTGGAATCAATTAGTTGAACTCCTAATCGTGCAAGTCTATGCACATCCTTTGCTAACTCTTTCTTATCTTCTTCAACATGGGAAGTACTACCCATAGACAACCTGCTCAAGGCATCAACAACAACATTAACCTTATTCATATCATAATCCTTGAGCAACTCTAACCACCATCTCTGTCTGAGATTAAGATATTTCTGACTAAACACATACTGAAGACTCTTTTGATCTCTGAACACATCCACATGAACACCATACAAATAATGACGCCATATTTTCAAAGCAAATACTATGACAGCACCCTCTAAGTCATGGGTTGGATAATTCTTCTCGTGAACTTTAAACTGTCTGGAGGCATAAGCTATAACTTTGCCATTCTGCATTAACACACAACCCAAAACAACTCTAGATGCATCACAATATACAACAAAGCCTTGAGTACCTTCTGGTAAGGTCAATTTTGGGGCAGTAGTCAACCTCTTTTTCAATTCCTGAAAGCTTTTCTCACAAGCTTCAAACCATTGAAACTTAACTGTCTTCTAAGTCAACTTGGTCAAAGGGGACGAAATAGATGAGAACCCCTATACGAACCTTCTATAATATCCAACCAACCCCAAGAAACTCCTAATATTAGTTGGAGATGTGGGTCTAGGCCAATTTTGCACTGCCTCAATTTTCTGAGTATCAACTCTAATTCCATCACCAGAAACGATGTGGCCTAAGAATAGCACAGACTCAAGCCATAACTCATACGTAGAGAACTTGGCATACAACTCTCTATCCTTTAGAGTTTGGAGAACTATTCTGAGATGGCTAGAATGATCTTCCTCATTCCTCGAATAGATTAGTATCTCATCAATAAACACGCTAACAAACATATATAAATAAGGCTTGAATACTCTATTCATAAGGTACATGAACGCTGCAGGTGCATTAGTTAAACCGAACGATATGACCAGAAACTCATAATGACCATAATGGGTCCTAAAAGCTGTCTTTGGAGTATCATATTCCCTTAGTCTTAACTGATGGTAGCCTGATCTAAGGTCTATCTTAGAGAAACAAGTGGCACCCTGAAGTTGATCGAATATATCATTAATTCTCGGAAGAGGATACTTATTCTTGATAGTAACTTTATTCAACTGACGGTAATCTATACACATTCTAAGAGGACCACCTTTCTTCCTCACAAACAAGATCGGAGCTCCCCAAGGTGAGACACTTGGTCGAATAAAACCCTTGTCTAAGAGATATTTCAACTGCTCTTTCAACTCTTTCAACTCTGCTGGTACCATCCTATATGGCGGAATAGATATAGGACGAGTATCAAGAAGAATATTTATACCGAAATGTATTTCTCTCTTAGGAGAGACTCCGGGAACATCATCTGGAAAAACTTCTGGGAACTTTTTTACTACTGGAACTGACTGGATATGAGGTATCTCAATACTAGAGTCATTAACTCGGACTAAATGATAGACACACCCCTTGGAAACTAACTTTCTTGCCTTAAGGTACGAAATAAAACGACCCTTAGGCACTGTTAAACTACTCTTTCACTCTATAACAGGCTCATTAGGAAACTGGAACTTGACAACTCGAGTTCTATAATCAACTAAGGCATAACGACATGAAGCCAGTCCATACTAAGAATGACATCAAAATCTACCATGTCTAACTCAACTAAATCAGCCATGGTGCTCTCTCTGCTAGAATAGACTAACCAACAGGTGTAGAAACACTGAAGGGCTCACTAAGTTGCTCAGGAATAACATCAAAATTCATCACAACATAAGGAGTTACAAAGGATAAACTCGCTCACGGATCTAGCAAAGCATAAACCTTAAAGTTAAAGACTTGGATCATACTGATGAGTCCACAAATTAAACTCATTTAGGGTTGTGTTTTGATAGAAATAATGTCCTCGAATGCTTATTTTGTCTAAATATTTGATGAAAACTCTTAAGTTTCAAGTATTTGAAGTTTTAGTGAACGCATGGACACTTAGGCGCAAACATGAAAAAACAGGCTGAAAAGAACGAAGAAGCTGAAGCCCGAGCATCGCCAAGCACACTTGGCGATTTGCCGAAGGGATTTACTCCGCCCTTTGTTCCAGTACGCGAAGCCCTAAAGGAGAAGGATAAAAAAAAGTGATGAAATAAGCAGTCGGCGCTTCGCCGAATAGTTTCGTGAAGCAATACTATACCGCCTAATAGTTCAGAACGTGAAGATGTTGAAGGCAAGCACGAAACGACGATGAGACAGACGAAGGGCAAAGTCGCCTAAGTCATTCGGTGATATCGACTAACTTCGTCGAAAGATCCGCCAGCGCTATTTTCTGAAGTCTATAAATACTGAACTTGTTATTAATTTTAGAGAGTCGAACTTTTATTTTGAATTTCCAGAATAGAATAGTACTTTTTGGATATTTTTCTCTCAAGTTTGGAGAGGGTTTTGTGGGAGCTTGAAGAGAGAAGGATTTCATCTTCCCCAAGTTGGAAGTGGGTCTTCTCCATTCTTCTTCCTTTGCTTAAATCAAAGTTTAATTTCTTATACCCATTTGATTTTAGTATCATTTTAGGTGTATTTTGTTATTTCTTGATGTGTGGCTAAAACCCCCTATTCTTGGGGTGTGATTTAGCAAATGTGTGTTGATATTATTGTTGGGTCTTACTTGTTGATAGGTTAGATGTAGTTTAATGGTGATTTCACATAGTGGTTGTGGTTTAACCTAAAGGGTTTGTAGTTGCAAATACAAAGCCACCTATGTGTTTTTGGCTTGCCCGAGAGGGAGGTCGTGAAATCAAGACCACTAGATTGATGGCCTAAGGAGTGGGTCGACATGAGGTTCAGCCCGAGAGGGCGAGCCCTAATCCCATATACTAACACTCTGCTCGAGAGAGTGAGTGGGGTAAGGCGTAGGTTGGTCTTCATACGGAAAATGGGTGTCCGATAGGAACGGATTTGAAACGGGGTAAGTTGCCCAAGAGGGAACTTATTTCCATTTAAAGCTTAGCCTAGTCACTATTATCTTACAATTTTCCTTTCAAAAGCATGTACCCAACTACTTATCTCAACTTGTATTGCGGTCACACCCCAAGAACATTTCCCCATACTTGATTTTCTTGTTAATTTTTTTCTATTTTTACTGATTGTGACAAAACCCTCAAATTGATATTTGACACTTTCGTGTCACCCCCTTTAATTTACCATGTTTTTGTTCGTTAATGTCTTTAGCTACGACTAGTTAGAGCTTAATTTTATTTTTCTATCAATTCTCAAAACCACTCCCTTGGGACACGACCCCAACCTTTAGTTGGGTTACTATACTATCGACGATCGAGACACTCATACCGTAGGTTAGTGTCGTTGGTCACGATAAGCATCACATACCAGTGACAACATTTGGCAAATCCTCTTGCTCTTGTCGACTAGTGATAGCATACATACGATTTCCTCCTCTACCTGCCCCTGAAGTAGCTCCTCTAGATGCAACTCTGTCTGGTGGAGCAACTGAAGAAGACTGGGCTCTATTGCCCCCATTACTGTTACCCTACTTGTTCTTTGGACACTTTCGCATAAACTGACCGTTCTTACCACACTTGAAGTAACCGGTAGAGCCATTGTGACACATCCCTGTGTGGTTCCTACCACACTTAGCAAATGCAGGAGGCTTACTACCCCCTTGTGCCATACTACCTTGAGAATAGACATGTTTAGCTCTGAAATTCTAACTATTGTACTCACCCTTGTTCTTTGGTGCAGGTGCACTAGCAGATGATGGAGCAGGTCCCTTTTGTTTCTGTTGGAAGGAAGACCGGTTCCTTTTGCTGCCCGAACTCATTCACTGATGTCTTAGCCCTCTTATTCTTAAACTTTTCTCTATCCTTCAGCTTTTCCTCCTCAACTTGTTACACATGGATCATTAGCCTTGCTATGTCCATATCCCCTATAAGCATAGCTGCCTTGCCTTCCTTACTTGACAGGCGAGACAACCCAACAACGAATAAACTCATCCTGCTCTTCATGTCAGCAACCATCTTCGGAGCATAGCGGTAAAGTTGTGTGAACTTCAGACTGTATTCATGAACGCTCAAAGAATCCTGCTTAAGAGTGATAAACTCTCGTACCTTTGCTTCTCTCCGTTCTTGGGGGAAGAAACACCCTTAGAAGGCCTCTTCAAAACAAGCCCAACTCACAAGTGGTGCACCCTCACCTCGATTCTTCTTCCATTGATCAAACCAGATCCTAGCGACACCGTTAATTTGGTATGCAGCTAGTTCCACCCTCTCAGCATCAACAACATGCATGATCTCAAAAACCTTCTGAAGTTCTTCAACAAAATTTTCTGGATCCTCAGTAACACTTAAACCAGTGAAACTTAGAGGATTCATCCTTAAAACTCACGGATCCTCGAAGTATCAGACACTTCGTGATGATTCTCTCTTTGTTGCCCAGCTTGGTTGGTCACAACTTGGCTCAACATCCGTATGGCCTCATAGAACTAAGCATTGGTGACCTCTCCTTGGGGTTGCACTTCTGGTGCATTAGGTACCTTTTGTTCCTATGGTTCAAAATTTCTTCTACACGGACGACCTCTGAAAGCTCTACGTGGAGGCATAATCTGAAAGACACGCGCAAGCACAAGTTAGAAAGAAACTTTTATAGAGATACACTCTATCGCATGAAATGAGTATGAAAGAAGTGAGAACATTCCTAAGTGTCGCAACCTCCTAAATATTGATGTGGTGCACTTCACACTGATAACTAGGACTCTACACGCACGGCTTCATAGACTCCCTAGGACTTTTGAATTCTGCGCTCTGATACCAAGTTTGTCACGCCCGAGTCTACACCCTGGTCGGGACTGGCACTCGAGAACCATTGCTGGCCGCAAGCAAACTCTTGGCCTGACTTACTACTCAACGGAAGACTTAAACACAAAAAAATAGTCTCAAATAATTAACTCATGAAATAAACTTAGAATGTCTTAAAAGAAACATTCAACTAGCCAAGATGACAACTCAAATCTCAAAACATAAGCCAATAACAAAATAGTGACAAATGAACTAACTACCTGTCTATGAAGCCTCTAATAACTGAGATGGACATCGGGACAAGACCCACGACATCCTAATGAACTAAATACTGAAAATCGATAAAAAAAGGGTCCTCCGGAAAGCAAGGAGGCTCGCCACAAGACTCTGAAGGCTCAACTGGATCAACGAAGCGCTGGATGCTGATCCTAGTTACCTGTATCTGTATCATAAAGAGATGCAAGCCAAATGGCATCAGTACATTGAATGTACGAGCATGCGAGGGGAAATCTAAACAAGACATAAGCTTGAAAGGAACTGAAAGAACAAACCTGGTCTCAACTAAACTGAACTGAACTCATTTCAATATAAATCAATAATAAACAAGTGCAATACAAAGAAAAATCTTTTTAAAACATGGATAACATTCTGTGTATTTAGAAATACAATAGTGACTCTGTGTGTATGCAAAGATACAATATAAACTCTAAAATGTATATAAAATACAAAATACTGCTGTGGGAGCTTCTCTAACCGACAACCATCACTTAGAGCTATTGTGATGATACATTATTTTGCCTCACGCTGCCAAGGCCATCCTATACCTTGCCGAGGGTATAGAACTTGACTACTAAGTGGATCCACTAGTCTATGATAAAAAGCACTAAGGAATCATCTTAAAATTATGACCCTTTTTTACCCATGGTGGCTACATGGTTTATGGGGGCTGGGAGTTGTCTGAACTCTCCCCCATATCGGTGCTCAATACTACTCCCAAAATATACTAGCTCAATATGTTTAAAAATATAACTCTGTGGTTTGAGATAATTACTCAAAACTTAGCTCAAAGGCTCTCTTGGAAATTAAAGTTTCCTCTCTTGCTTAATTGTGAAAGTATTTACTCTTTACTGATAAACTAGCTCAAAAGCTCTTTTGGAAATCAAAGTTTCCTCTCTTGTTTGAATGTGAAAACATTTTAATTCTTTGGAAATACATAGTCCCCATTTACTCTTTTGAAGAAATGAACTTCAACTCTTACTCCTTACTCAACTCAAAACTCAAGTCTTAAAATAAATGTAAAACATTTATAAAAGACTTGTGGACGACTCTATGAACTTCTCTTGATTTGACTTTTAACTTTCCTTGAATTTGAATTTATGGATTCAAGGATTGGGATTTGTGATAGGAAAGATCTCATGATGTTTAGGAGTGTCTTTAGATAGTTAAACATGATAAACGATCAAGAAATCACTGCCTGGAAGCAAGTCCACGACGCGGAGATGCATATAATTATTTGTTCACAAAATAAATTTTGAGGCAGAACGGTCTGTGACCACTCCGTGATGCAAAGAAAAAAATTTCAATCATGAGGAACAGGTCCGTGACGCAGACCTGGTACCCAGATTTGCCTGACTTGTTCCTTCTTCGTTTTCTAACCTCAATTCGCCTAAATTCGATTCTTTTTCTCAATTCCTCTTTAGATTCAGATACCCAACACATGTACACAAGAATCTAACTCAAAACAACTCTAAAAATTGACCTTAGACTCTCAAGAACTCCTCAATCTCATCCCAAATTCAAGAACGAAAGCAATTCAAGAATAAAACTCAAGAACAAAACTCAAGAACATCAAAGTCTTAATCTTCTAGGAAGAAAATCATACTAAAACAAACATGTTTGGCGTGTGGGTGAACGAACCCAACACTATGTAAACTCACATACCTTGTAGGGATCACCCCTTCACGAAATCCATGTTCTTAGCTTCATGAACTTGACGATTCCTTGTTTCTTCTTCTCTTTTCTCCTCTTCTTCTCTTCTCTCAAAACCCTCACTCTTTTTGATGAAATGTAAACTTAACCAAATTAGTTTAGACCCCATCCTAATTACCAAAAACGAAATTAAATAATTGGGTAGTGAAAAGACCATAATACCCTTCTAAAATCCTATTTTGACTTTCCTTATCTTGATAGCCCAACTTCAAATGGACATATCTCCCTCATACGAACTCAGGAATTGAGCAAACACGGCGGCGTTGGAAAGATAAATCAAAGATATTTCCTACGGTATCTGGTAGCACACACCGACTCATCTTGAGCTAGGAGTTATGGTTGTTTGAAGTTGACCCAAAACTCAAACTTAACATAATTTAACCAATTTTCTAGATTTTTCATCCTTTCCAAAAATGACTTTTTCTAATTTCAGATCTTTCTAGTTGTGGGGTGTTACAAAAGGAGTCAAATTTTCAAATTAGAATGAACCCAATATATAATAATCAAGCTAAACAAGTAATCAAACTCACACGATTAAAGCCCGACTTTAAGTTACATATCAAAATTACTGCATATAAATGAACAGATTTATATCCACTTAACATGCAAGTTATCCAAATTTTATAGAGAATACACAAATACTAGCAGATGTATCCACAAAGACACAACAACACACATGAACATGGAGCAATAATCACAAAAGAAATGGCTTTCATATATATTGAACATGTATAACAACATTCATATATCAAAGCCAAATTATAAATGAAAAGAAGAACAAATCTACTAACAGATGAGATAATAAATCAGAAGAAATGTACCCGGGCGGATCTGTTAAAGATCCATCTTTTGACCAACTCGAAACTTTCAAAAGCTCCACCGGAGCTCGCTTGTTCGCTAGCTGGAGCAACATTTGACAGAGTGAGGGCTGTCTCTCGTCGGCTACTGCTATTGATTCTGGGAAGACGAAGAGGAAATGAAGAAAGGTGATGCCTGACTGATGTTTTCTGTAACATCTCACTAATTGAAAGAACTAGAAAGAGTTAGAATTGGAAAGAGTCAATTTTAGGAAAGAATGAAAAATTTGGAAATTTGTAAAGTTATGTTAAGTTTGGGTTTTTGGTTAACTTCAAACGACCATAACTCCTAGCTCAGAATGAGTTAGGTGTTCTTCTAGATACCGTAGGAAATATCTTTTAATTATATTTCCAACGCTACCAAGTTTGCATGATTCCGAGTTTGTATGAGTGAGATATGCCCATTGGAAGTTGGGCTGTTCAAATAAGGAAAGTGCAATCTGGATTTTCGAAGGTAGTTTGGTCTTTTCCTTACCAAATCACTTTTTTCATTTTTAGGAGTTTAATTGCGGTCTTAAATGAACTTGGTCAGTTTACACTTTTGAAAACTAAGTTAGGGTTTTGAGAGAAGAAAAAAGAAGAGAAGAATAGAAGAGAAGGAGTAAGAATCGTCAAGTTCTTCAAGAATCGCTTGTGGATTTCGTGAAGGGGTGATCCCTACGAGGTATGTGAGACTTTCATGGCGTTGGGTTCGTTCACCCACGCACCAATCATGTTTACTTCAGCGAAATTCATTCTAAAAAAGGTTGAAAGTTGATATTCTTGATATGTGTTCTTGAATTTGTTTTCGTTCTTGAATTAGGCTGAATTGAGGAGTTCTTGAGGTTATCGCGTCGAGTTTTGGATTTGTTTTTAGTTAGGTTCTTGGGTACATTTGTTGGGTTTCTGAATCTAAAGAGAATTTGAGAAAAATAGTCGAGTTTAGGTGATTTGGGGTTGGAAAAACGAAGAAGGAAAAGTCGGGCGAATCTGGGCAGACGCGGACCTGTTCCTCAGATTTGGGAAAATCGCGTCGTCGACCAATCACGGACCGTTCTGCCTCAAAATTTATTTCTGCGACCAAATATTTAAATATATCTCTGCGTCGCGGACTAGTTTCCAGACAGTGATTTGTTGATCGTTTCTCATGTTTAGCTATCTAAAAACACTCCTAAACATCATGAGATTCTTCCTAGCACAAATCACAATCCTTGAATCCATAAATTCAAATTTAAGGAAAGTTAAGAGTCAAGTCTAGAAATGAAGCATCAAGTCAAGAGAAGTTTATAAAGTATTTCAAAAGTCTTTCACAAAAGTTTTAACTTTATTTTAAGACTTAAGCTTTGAGTTGAGGAAAGAGTAAGAGTAAAGTTCATTTCTTTAAAGATTGGAACTAAGTAATCCCCAGAGTTAAAAATGTTTTCACATTTGAGCAAGAAGGGAAACACTGATTTCCAAGAAGAGCTTTTAAGCTAAGTTTTTAGTAATTATCTCAAACCAAAGAAAGAAGTTTTTTTTAATAAACATATGAGCTATGTATATTTTCAGAGTAGTATTGAGCACCGATATGGGGATGTGAGTTCATAATAACTCAAGTCTCCATAAACCATGTAGCCATCATGGGTAGTAAAGGATCATACATTTTAGATGATTCCTTTAGTGCTTTTTAGCATAGACTAGTGGATCCACTTAGTTAAGGCGTTCTATATGACGGCAAAGTATAGGACAGTTTTGGAAGCGTGGGCAAGACAATGTATCACCACTTAGGCTCATAGTGGTTGTTGTCGGTTAGAGAATCTCCCACATTATTATATTACTTTATTATATGAGTAAGTTGAGTTGTTATCGCATTTCTTTAACAACTGAGTTGCTTTCTACTGTTTTAAAAAGCTTTCTATATATTGCATGTGAATTATTGCTTTATATTGAGTTAAGTTATTCATGAGTTGAGTAAAGCCAAAGTAAGTGTTCCTTTTAGATTCTTTTCAAGATTATGTTATGTTTTAGTATTCCCCTCGCATACTCGTATATTCAATGTACTGATGCCATTTGGCCTGGATCATTTTATGATGCAGACACAGGAAATCAGGATCAGCATTCAGGGCCCCGTTGATCCAGTTGAGCATTCAGAGTCAGTTAGTGAGCCTCATTGCTTTCTGGAGGACTCCTTTTACTTTGGTTTCTAGTCTTTCAGTTCTTAGGATGATCGGGATTCTTGTCCCGACATCCCTCCTTGTTTTAGAGTCTTTATAGACAGTTAGTAGTTCAACTGTCTTTACATTATTATTTCATATGTTAAGACCTGAGTTGCCATTTCGGCCAAGTTAAATGTTTGACCTTTAAACGTTCTAAGTTATTTTATTAAACAGTTGAGTATAAGTGCATTTTATCATTGTAATAATGCTTAGAGTCTTCCGTTGATTAAGTAAGTCAGGCCAAGGGTTCGCTTAGGGCCAGCAATGGTTCTCGAGTGCCAGTCCTGCCCAGGGTGTAGGCTCGGGGAGTGACAAACTTGGTAGCAGAGCCCAGAGTTCAAGAGTCCTAGAGAGACTATAAATCCATTTCTGTAGAGTCCTAGTTATCGGTGTGAAGCGCGCCACATTTATAATTAGGAGGCTGCGACAATTAGGAAATTATCTCACTTCTTTCACACTTATTTCGTGCGATTTAGTTCATCTCTATAAAGTCTCTTTCTAATTCGTGCTTGCGCGTGTTTTCAGTTAATCTCGCCTTTACGAAGAGCTGTCAGAGGGTGTCCTGCTAGGCGTAATGTTGAATAGAAAGGGGTACCCAATGCACCTGAAGTGCAACCCCAAGAAGAAGTTAACAATACTGAGTTTAGGGAAGCGATAAGAATGTTGAGTCAAGTTGTGACCAACCAAGCTGGGCAGAGAGAGAACTAATAGGAAGGGAATGATACTTCAAGGATTCGTGAGTTCTTGAGGATGAATCCTCCAAGTTTCACTGGTTCAAGCACTACTGAGGATCCAGAGAACTTTATTGAGGAGCTGCAAAAGGTATTTGAAGTTATGCACGTTGCCGATGTTGAGCAAGTAGAACTAGCTGCATATCAACTGAAGAATTTTGCTAGGACTTGGTTTGACCAATGGAAGAATGGTAGAGCTGAGGGAGCACCACCTACGAGTTGGGCTTGTTTTGAGGAGGCCTTCTTGGGGTGTTTCTTTCCCCGAGAACTGAAAGAGGCCAAGGTATGAGAGTTTCTCACCCTTAAGTAATATTCACTAAGTGTTCATGAGTATGGGTTGAAGTTCACTCAACTATCCCGTTATGCACCGGAGACAGTTGCGGATATGAGGAGTATAATGAGTTTGTTTATTGATGGGATGTTTTGTTTGTCGAGTAAGGAAGGTAAGGCTGCAATGCTAATAGGTGACATGGATATAGAAAGGTTGATAGTCTATGTCCAGTAGGTTGAGTAAGAGAAGTTGAGGGATAAGGAGGAATTCAAAAATAAGAAGGCTAAGACATTAGGGAATGAGTCCGGACAACAAAGAAATAATGTGAACCGATCTTCTTTCCAACAAAAACAAAGGGGACCTTCTCCATCATCTGCTAGTGCACCTGCACCGAGAAGCAAATGTGAGTACAATAGTTAGAATTCACAGCACTTCAGGGCTAGACTTGCCTAATCTCAGGGTAGTGTGGCACAAGGAGGTAACTGGGCTCATGAATGTGCTAAGTATGGTAGAACCCACCTAGGTAAGTCTCGCGATGGCTCCACAGGTTGTTTCAAGTGTGGACAAGAGGGTCACTTCATGAAAGAGTGCCTTAAGAACCGCTAAGGTAATGGGAATCAGGGCAATAGATCCCAATCTTCATCAGTTGCTCCACCAGACACCTAGAGGAGCTACTTTCGGTATTGGCGGAGGAGAAAACCGCCTTTATGTGATCACTAGTCGTCAAGAGCAAGAGAATTCTCTAGATGTTGTCACTGGTATGATCAAAGTCTTTACTCTTGATGTTTATTCTTTGTTATACCCAGGAGAAAGTTTATCTTTTGTGACTCCTTATGTTGCAAATAATTTTGATGTTCTTCCTGAGAAACTTTGTGAACCCTTTTGTGTTTCTACACCCGTTGGGGAGTCTATTCTAGTTGAGCGAGTATGTCGTGATTTTGTCATTTCCATCAATCACAAGAACACCATGACTGATTTAGTTGAGTTAGACATGGTAGATTTCAATGTCATTCTTGGTATGGACTAGCTTCATGCTTGTTATGCCTCCATTGATTGTAGAACTCGGGTTGTTAGGTTTCAAATTCCTAATGAGCCAGTTATAGAGTGGAGTAGTAGTTCAGCAATGCCTAAGGGTCATTTCATTTCGTACCTTAAGGTGAGAAAGTTAGTTTCCAAGGGGTGTGTCTATCACTTAGATTGAGTTAATGACTCTAGTGTTGAGATACCTACTATGGAGTCAGTTTTTGTAGTAACTGAGTTTCCAGAAGTCTTTTCGGATGATCTTCCCGGAGTCCCTCCTGAGAGAGAAATAGACTTTGTGTAACGACTCAGAAAATGATAGAGTGAAACTAGAGCCTCACATGTGAGTTTGGAGTCGAGAACTTAATGAAATGATTATATTTGAATTTGACCCAAAAGTTCTTAAAAATGTGCTTCGGAAGTTACCGGAAACTTGTATAGCTGTATATAAAAAGACCCGTTTCGTTTTTCGAAAATCCGACTTCATATTCTTGTTTAGGGGGTCAAATTGAGTGGGAAATGGGTCT
This sequence comes from Solanum acaule, assembly GCA_036250505.1. Lineage (NCBI taxonomy): Eukaryota > Viridiplantae > Streptophyta > Magnoliopsida > Solanales > Solanaceae > Solanum > Solanum acaule. The sequence goes on from JAJOOR010000315.1 coordinate 39,937, forward strand.
AACCCAAATTTTAGAGCAACCGTATCAA
>JAJOOR010000316.1:0-25452 GCA_036250505.1 Solanum acaule
TGATCACCTATGCATCAAACGATATCCCTACAAGTGGGTTTAGTTAAGCCAAGTGGAAACTTCATACCAAAAGGTGAAATAAGATAACATACTAGCTCTGATCTCCATTATCCAGAATAAAAAGAAAAGTTAACAACAGTAGAGTAGCTTCATACCACAGCCGGTCCTAATTAGAACATACAACACTAGCAAACCCCAAAGACCAGTGGAATCTCGCATGTCATAGACTCATACAAGACTCATAAGCATCCTTCAAATGTTTCAGCACCATTGGACTCGTCAAGCATTCGAACAACTTGAGCCACACCAGCTGCAAGTTCCTTCTGAATGGCACCATCTGGCATATCAAATGTTCTCCTCCTTGCAACAGATAAAGGCCTCCCACCAGGTTGGGGGTCGATAACATCAAGCATTGCTTCTAACTCGTCCACTATAGATTTCTTTGCAGATCGGACCATCATATCCACACCCTAATACAGAAGGAAAGTAAAGAATAAATGCATTTCTGGAACCAAAGGAAAACACATAAAAGGGTCAAGACTGCTAAGGATTTGCATAACACATTGCAAGTAAAGATAATATTTGCACACATTTGATGTGCAGTAGGCAATGTTTCATGCAAATCTATCAAAATACAGACCGAAAAAGTTTTTACTAGAAGTATTAACAAAAGTGATTAAGCTGCTGTAAAGCAAGCTGGAGAGAGAGGACATGTGTTTCCCCACATCAATTCCAAGAAAGGCAGCAAGCAGCATAGTAATAATAAACTGCATTGTTATGTGCCTGTTTAGTTAGACAATGCAAAGAATGTACATTCTATGTTGCCAGCAAAATAGAAGTACCAAGGTCTCAAAATGTATTTGTCCCAAAAGGTCGTGGGTATAATTTTTCATAGTTCAGATCCAGACTTCGGATTAATGCCCCTCCTATTTGATGAACTACTTCAATTATAGACCACCTAACACCCCCCAAACCCAACCGAGAACGAAAGAAATAAGAACAAAAAATAGAGAAGAATAACTAAAATGAGGGGTCTGAAAGGCTAATCCCAGAATCAGATCGCAACAACTACAAACATCCGAGAACTATAGGTCCAAGAACTCATAAATGATACTTTACCTACGAAAGTAGCATTTCCAAGTAGCAAATTTCTAGTACTCTATCCATTCAAATTTATAAGCCTTCATATTTTATTTTGGGACAACTCTTAGTCTTTGACAATACTATTTTGGACAATATTCACAACTCACAAATATCCAAATCCATTTAACTAATCAAATCATAGATTTTGGTGTGTTTTTTAGTATTAATTTAATATTTTCTTCAACTACCTCTTATATACTAATATACTAAATGAAATTAGCATCTTAAACTTTATATCTCGTCGAACACCATCATATCGTTTGGAAAAGAAAAAAAGATATTCTTTAGATAACTAAACACAATAAGCTAATTGATTCAAACAGCTAGCAAGATCGCTATATTATAAGACCAATAAAAGAAAAAACAGGAATGGTTACTACTATGTCTACCTCAATGGCATCAACAGTGAGCAGCAACACAATAATCTTCTCAGAGAACCTCTGGCGCTCCTCTGCATCACGAGCAACACGTCTTCTGTAAGTGAAGTTGTTGAAGAGAGCCCTTAGCTCCTTCAATTTAGTCTTGGCAATGGCCAGTTCCCTCAGAGCACGCAGTGCCTGAGACCTCTTAATCAAGTAAGCCCTGAAGCTCCTTTGAATAGCTAAAGCTGCATCTTGTGGTGACAGCTCCTTCCTCTTCCCCCTTCTCTTCTCCACCCTCTTCGCAAATACCTACACATTACAAACAAAAAAACACAAATCCCATCGTACAAAATTTCAAGATTTCTCATTTCTAAATAAGATTGTAATATTGATTACGAAAATCTGTAAATGGAACCTGTCTTAAGACGAGTGCTCCATGATGGGTTGGCTCTTCAATCTCAACCAAGCGTGTACAACCCACAGATTTACGGCTTTCACATTTCTTCTTCTTCTCTTTTTTCTCACTTCTATCGCTATCGCTATCGCTATCGGTATCGCTGACATTTGATGCTTTGAAACTGTAACTACGTGAATCGTCACCTTTTCCTTTGATCTCAGCACTAAATTTGTAGCTTTTATCCAAAGCCCCTTTCTTCTTACCATCTTTCACCTCAGCAATCCACTTATATTTCCGATCAACCCCATCCTTCTCAGGGCTCTTGATCTCAGTCGTCCACGTGTACTTCCGCTCCCCAATTTTATTCTTCTTCTTCTTCTCCTCCTTCGCCCTCAACATCCGCTCGAGCGCAGTGACTCGGTCAGACAGACATTGCAACTCAGTACCGAGTCCTAACCGGTGCTGGACACGGCGAGTAGTGCTGTAAAAAGGGGTTCTTTCGATTTGGATCAGATCGGTGATGGTATCGAAATCGTCGAGATCGAGGAAGGTAGTGGGTACGTAAGGCTTAGGGCAGATGAGATCGAGAGTGCAGTCAAGCTCATCCTCATTGTGGAATGAAGGTAAATATGGGTTTAGAAGCAGGGTTTTGGGGGTGAAGAATGAAGGAGAAGGAGAGTAGTCGATAAGGTCAAATCTCCTGAAACGGCTCATTTTCGCTTGAATCTAGCAACCCAAATGCAAAAAGATGTAAGCTTTGAAAAAGGAAAGAGAAGAGAAGAGATGGTGAAAGAGTGATAAAGATGGAGAGGTTAAATGGTATTAGGTGGAGAAGAAGAGGAAGTCAAAAAAGGATAATGGGAAAGTGACAGTAGGGGGTATTATTGGAATTCAGCGGGTAACAACTTGTATAGAACTTAGGTTGATTGGTTAAATCGCCGCGCACGGGATGTGTTTTTTTTACGAATATGGCCTTGAAATGCGCCGTACAAATCATAGACAAGAGAATCTTTAGATTGGGATTGTATATGAATGAAGATGAGGTTAAAGGGGCATGTGGGGTTCTGACTTTTGTGGGCCACTAGCTGTTCAGTTGAATTCAAAATGTAATCCAATTTTGATTGATAAACAATGAATTTTATCAGACAATATTAAGTGGAGTACGCTTTAGTCTTTTTGGAACTTTTTGATTTTTGCATTAGTCTTTTTGATTTCTCCGTATCTATATTAAAATTAAAATTTACACGAAAAAATTTCACATTAAGAGGATAAAAAGCTTTCTACAAAGGCAATTTTATATCAAAAAAAAGATTCTAACCCAAGACTAACAACTAAAAAAAAATTACTTAATGCTCTACCACAATCCTGATCAATTTATTTTGCATTAGTCTTTGCCCATGTGAATCCTCCTAATTTTCAAAATGGGATCTTATTTTCAATAAGATCTTGCACGTGGTATAACATTTGAAGTTTTGTCTTATTTCAATTAAGAATTGGAGATAAGCGAAATTAATTTTCTCCTGTCATCTGGCATGGTAGAGGTATGATGGTCGGCCCAATCTGAGATTGTGATCTATTTTAAGCCCATCCAAAATGATGCAATGGTTCCAATTAATTAGATAAGAACATATGCATATCAAATAGGAATATTCTTCGTGTAATGAAAGCGAAATGTTAGAACAAGTCGTGATTGGAGTTATTAGTTGGTGATGATTTATGTCACGTTGGAGCAATCTCCTATATCTAGTCTAAACCATTAGAATTATTATATGTTTTAAAAAAAAAAAATCTAATTGGCTATTAGAGTATGTATATGAGTGAACTTTTATTTCCAACGATCCTATTATCAATTTGCCATTGGCCACATCTCATCCCTTTTACGGGCTTTTTATTTTGTTACTATCCTTTATTAAGCTGATTTACAAATTTTGAATTTTTCATTGAATTTAGGAAGAGAGAGTTGGGAAATTTTGTATTGTATATTGAAAAATGTAACTACAGAATGAAATAGCTCCTATATATACAATTCGACTAGTCACTAACTACTTGCTAACCACATCTAATCATCTGGTAATGTGTAACAAACTTAACCGACTATAATGGGGTCAATTACAATTAGTTAAATGTCTAACTAACTTTGTAAACCAACTAACTACTTGAACCTTCATCTTTAACACTCCCCCTCAAGCTAGGTTTACTGAAGACATTCAAGACACCTAGCTTGGCAAGTAGAAAATCATGTTGAGTTCTCCCTAGTGCCTTTGTTAGCAAATCAGCATATTGGTCCTAGGTGCTGATATAACTTGTTCTTATCAAGCCTTGCTGCATCCTTTCCCGGATAAAGTGACAATCAATTTCAATGTGCTTCGTCCTCTCATGAAAAACTACTATATGTATAGTTGCTTTGCTATCACAATGGATGGTGACAAGTTTATCTAAGATCAACCCCAATTCTTTAAGCAAGTTTGTCACCCAAACCACTTCAGCAATCAATGCAGCCAAGCTTCTATATTCTGCTTCTGCAGAGCTTCTGGAAACTGTGTATTGTTTCTTTGATTTCCAGAATATCAAAGACATCCCATAGTAAGAACCCAGTCACTGACCTTTTTGTGTTGGGGAAAGCAACCCAATTTGCATTATAAAAGCCAGTAATATTTGTTTGTTTCTCAGCACTCATAAGTAATCCTTGACCTGGTGCAACCTTGACATATATTACTACTTTCAAAGTTGCATTCCAATGAGAAATAGTAGGCTTCTACATAAATTGACTCAGACACTGAACTGAAAATGTTGTCAGGTCTGTTGTTAGTAAGATAAAGCAACTTCCCAATCAACCTATGATATCTAGCTATGTCAGTGAACAATGCACCAAAATCAATTAGAAAACTCTGCACTAGTAAGTTTCATGTTATATTCCAAGGGTGTAAATGATGGTCTTGCCCATGCTATACCAGCTTCAAACATTAACTCTAAGGCATATTTCCTCTGGTTCATCACAACTCCCTTTCCTGGTCTACAAAATTCTATTCCCAGAAAATACCTCAATTCATCCAAATCTTTGATGTTGAAATGTTTGTGTAGAACTTGTTTGGTTTGTTGTATCAATGTGGAGTCATTCCCTGTGATCAATAGATCATCTACATATACAAGTACAATCACAAATGTTGTGCCTTTCCTTTTGGTAAGCAAGGAATAATCCAGATGACTTTGAATGTACCCTATTTTAGACAATGCATTAGTCAACTTTGCATTTCATTGTCTTGAAGCCTACTTAAGACCATATATAATGACTTAATAAACCTACAGACTTGGTGTCCTTCCCCTTTATTGAATCCCTTTGACAACTCCATGTACACTTCTTCAATCAAATCTCCTTGTAAGGAAGCACTAAAAATATCCATTTAATAAATCATCCAGTTCTCAGCTGCTGGTGAGAAAGTCTCTTAATAATCAATTCCTTCAGTTTGGCTATAACCTTTTGCCACAAACCTAGCCTTAAATCTATCAACTTCATCATTTGCCTTACTTGATCTTAAAACCTATTTACATCCTATGGCATTCTTTCCGGGAGGCCTCTTCATTACTCTCTACATACCATTGTCTTCCAATGAACTAATTTCCTGCTTTATGGCTTTTACCCATCTGGGGTCTTTGATTGCTTCCTCATAACTTCTTGGTTCTGCTTCAACAAGCATTCCACTTAAATAGGCTTGGTATGTAGGAGATAACAGATAGTAGGATACATAGCTAGCTAAGGAATGATGGTGTATAAAGGCTGTCATATTAGTCACATATTCTTTCATCCAAACATGTGGATAAGATATTCTTGAGGAGGTTCTAGGACTGACATCATGCACAATATCTTGAATCACCAAGTAATCATTAATAGCAACGGACCTATAGCATTATCATCATCATTTACAACATCCAGATCTACTAAGGAATCACTCTCAACATCTTGATCCAATATCATGTCATTCACAATTTCCTGATGATCGAGTGCATCATTTGTGGGAACTTCACCTTTAATAATAACCTTTTCCTGAAGCTCTTCATATGCAATTGTATCTGTCTGCTGAACATGCAAATGCTTATCTTTCATTTTGCTGAAAGGAAATATATGTTCCTTGAAGACAATATCCCTGCTCACTGTAAGTTTTTTTTAGACTCAAATTATATAATTGATACCCTTTTTGACTTGGTGAATATCCCATCATGACACATGCATTTGCCCTAGAAGAAACTTTATCAACCTTCACAATCTTGGTGGCATAGCATAAACAACCCATAGTTCTCAAATGATCAAGGGACCGTTTAACCTTATGAAAGGCTTGATAAGGTGACTACCCTTGTAGTACTTCAGTTGGCATCCTGTTGATCAAGTATACAACTGTTGTTACACATTCTCCCCAAAATCTAATAGGAATGGATCCCTGAAACCTGAGATCTCTTGCAACCTCAAGTATATGTCTATGTTTCCTCTCTGCCACCCCATGTTGTTGATGAGTGTGAGGACAACTGCTCTCATGTGTTATTCCCAAAGAGGAGAACAATGAACTGCACTCTCCATTAAAAAAATCAGTTCCATTGTCAGATCTACTTCTTCTTACTTGTTTATCAAACTGATTTTTAACCAATAAAAAGAAGGATTTCAAACCACCAAATACATCACTTTTGAATTTCATTAGAAACAACCAAGTCATTCTTGAATTGTCATCCACAAGGGTTAGAAAAAATCTAAAACCATTATGTTTAGCAAATTTATATGGTCCCCATACATCAAGGTGAATAAGATAAAAAATATCACCTGTGAGTATGACCTATCCTAGTCATACTCACAGGAAATGGAAGCCTTGTTTTTTTTGTCAAAGGGCACACTGGACAATTTTCACACAACTTCACATCTGACTCTTTATTAACTAAGGACAATTGTCTCAAAATTCTAATAGAGGGATGCCCCATTTGATTGTGGCATACTATGCATTGTGAATCACATGTCTTTGTCATTAAAACCACCTTTTCATCATTAGCAGTTGTGTTTGAAGAAGAGAATTGACTGGGAAAGTAGTACAACCCATCTACCTCCTTACCAATCCTCTTCACCTCTCCATTGAAGAGGTCATGAAAAACACACAAATTAGGATAGAAATGGACAGAACACTTTAGTTGTCTAGTCAACTGAACCAAGTAAGTCATATTTGAAATCAAGGACCACTAAATCATTCTCTAATACCCTTCCTGCTGGTATCTCACAACTTCTTGAATGAGTAACTAAAGTAGTTTGCCCATTAGGAAGATATAGTTTCTTACCTATGTTCCTGTCAGATGTATTGATGTTATCTAATATATCAAGATGAGAAGTCATGTGGCATGTTTGCCTGGAGTCAATTATCCATTTATTCTCCCCTTTTAGTGTGTTAATCCTAGTATTCATGGTAGTCATAGAATCCTTCCCTCTAGTGGATGCTGAATTTTTTTTAGCATAGGAATCACGTGCCATGTTGACCATCTCAGCAGCCTTCTCCTATTCATTCAGAAGCTTTACTATTTTCTGATATTGCTTTGAAGTGAAGTTTGGCTGTGCAACAAGTAGTTGCAGGTTAGTGCGAATTGAATTGAGGTCATAAGGATTATGTGCATACTTTTGTCCTGTCTCAACTGGTCCAAACACATCAATAGTCTCATCTCCTCTAGCAACCTATACATTATTTACAATGCCTCTTCCTCTAGTTACATTTACACCTCTAGTCCAGTTTGTGAAGTTATGCTCAGCATGTTGCCTTGCTGGTTTCTTTTTGAACTTCCAGTCTTATGGATATCCAACCAGTTTGAAACATATCTTTTGAGTGTGGCCATGCATCTTATAGTGATCACAAAACAGATTCCAATTCACCTTCTTCTTAGCATTGTAGTGTCCTCTACCAATGTTCATGGATGATTTATGCCTATCACCATCAGTTCGATTATAGCTTCATCTTCCTACAAACAGTGATGTACTATCCACTATATCACCTCCAATACGCATGTTCGAGGTAATTCTCTGACTCTCATCCGAAATTATCTTTGCATATGCTTTGCTTACACTTGGCAATAGACTCAACATTAAGATCTAACTATGCGCATGTCCATACGTCTCACTTAATCCCATTAGAAAGGCAAGCGATCACATATATTGTACATGATCTATATAAATTCTATATCTATCACAATTACATGGTAGCGGGGGTACAAGAGCATCAAATTCATTCCAAAGCAATCGCAACTTCGAAAAATAATGGCGAGCACAAATGCACTGCATTTCTCCCTTTGTTCCTCCAATTCCGGTGCATAATCTTCCTTTCTGCATGTTCTGGGTGCAAAACGTATCTTGCTTTTTTTCCTAAGAGTGATTAACATTGATCTACTCCATATCGCATAATTCTCTACTCCAGTGAGTTGAACCGTAGTTAAAGCACAGCCTGGAGTGTGAGATGGATGGTGATAAAGAGGGTGATTCCTCTTTGATTCAATTACTTCAAGTGTCTCTGTTGTAGCAACTGCAACTTCTTCAATTGCATAAGGCATTGTCAGCTATGATAGCTCTGTGCTTCTTCAATGGAGGTTTTCAGAATCGATTGCAATGAATAAAACAATTATTGATCCAAAAGCTCTGATATCATATTGAATTTAGGAAGAGAGAGTTGGGAAATTTTGTATTGTATATTGAAAAACTGTAACTACAGAATGAAAGAGCTCCTATATATACAATTCAACTAGTCACTAACTACTTGCTAACCACATCTAATCATCTGGTAATGTGTAACAAACTTACCCGACTATAGTAAGGTCAATTCCAATTAATTAAATGTCTAACTAACTTTGTGAACCTAACTATCTAACTGAACCTTCATCTTTAACACCAACCGAACAAACTTTTAGGGAATAAAATTTATTTCGCCTATTATATTTATATGTGATCCTAACCTTGCTACTCTTGTTGCTGATAGCAAGATAATTTATGCTTGTAACACATCCTAGGGATATAATCGTACAGCTAACTGTCAAAGTGAAAAATTAAGGATCAGAAGTATGGAGGAAATTAGAATCACTCTTTCCATTAAAAGATGGTGAAGGTACAAAATATCCCCTACTAGACAAGTTCCCTCAATACCAAATGCTGTAGTAGACTGATGCTATTGCCAGAGCAATTTCAGGTGCTACCTCTACCTCAATACCAAATGCTGTATAAGTTAAAAATATGCTCAGCCATAGTTTAGTTAGAATAAGATCCTCTTCTACAATAAATCATATTTTCTTGCTCATCGAGTGAAGTGGTTTCCGAATCAAGTGTTGTATTCCAAGGTCAGATTTAGCCCATCTCGCAGGGTAGTTTAACAAAAAAAAAAAAAAACGTTGGAATTGGTTCAGTAAAACATCAATTCTAAGTTTATACACTGTCAAACATCTCACTCGTAAACAAGTAGAAAGGTAAACACAGTAGAAATTACATTTAGATCTCGAAAGTACACCTTATACATCACTATATTCAAGACCTCAGACTAAATTAAATTAGCCAGAAGAAAAGGAAAGAAATGTGAAATCCAACCTAATGCATTAGCATCTTTTTTTGTTTTATTAAAGCAATGCTACTGTTATATATATTTGTGCATCAGAACGACACATTAGATGTGCTATATATGACCATTCAAATTTAAAATAAATAGTACATCATTAGAAGTAATTGTAGCAGATACATCAGTAATTAAATTTAATAAAAAAGTTCCTGGCTCTAAAGCATACAACAGAGTAAGTGATAATTAAGTAGGAACAAGAAAACCCGAAGGGTGAATTACAAGAAAATAATCATAAAATCTCAACATAACAAATCCCACGCAAACTGCTCCCATCATCACCCCACACCCCAATACACCAAAATACCTCCCATTTATAATATAACCTTGTTCCTCTCCGTCAACTTCCTCCACACCTTTAAAATCGACAACAGGTGAATCCTCATAATTAACCGTAGAATCACCAAAATCGCGCTCTACAGCCGCCTCACCATCATCATTAATACACGACTCGCTACAAGAACAGACCGAAGCAGCGTCATGATCATTCATATTATTTCCGTCTAATTGTTGCTGTGAGTGAAGATCAAAGATGGTTTCGAGTTCGTTGAGTCTGCGACCGATGTGGTACAAGTGTCGTGGCTTGGACGGGGACGAAGTGATTTCTGCAGCCAACAAATGATTTAAAAATTCAAGTTGCTGTTCAATGGCGTGAGAGAGAATCTCGTGGGTCGCGGAGTCCGGTGGGAATGTGAAGAGCAAATGGAGATCCGATTCCAGTTTTTCAAGTTTCTTCCGCAGTATTCCATATCTCTTCGTCATTTCTTAATTGATAGTAGTAGTTTTTTCTTTAGTTTCTACTTGTAAAAATATTCGATCGTGGTCGCGACGGTTAATTATAAAGACGGTTATTATAAAACCCCACTATAACTAAGGGTCATTTAATATTTACTTCCCGGGTGATTCCTCATAATAGTGCCGGAAAAACAAACTGGGAGAATTAAATTACATATCACTTAATAACTAAATCATACAAAATATTAAAATCATCACTAGCAACTAACTAAGGTCTATCAACCAGCTCTTGCTTAATGTGTGTTAATTCTGACCATGCACAAGTCTTTTCTATATTCTAATAGAGTTTAAAACATTTATAATAGTAACAAGACAAGATAGAGTTCCAGTGATACCATTTATCAATCAATGAATTGATTGTTGTTCATCTTGTATTCTTAAGATACTTAGAACAAAACTTTGAAGAACTTGGTAAGACACAATAAAGTTTAAGAACATTTTCACAACTAGAAAATTAAAACTAGTAGAGAAACTAGAATCAGAAACAGATTAGAAAAAATATACGAAATATTTTTTCTTAAAGAAGAATTGTTGTCAATCTGTGTTTAAAAAATCTTATTGATTCCAACAAACTTTGCAGAAACACGAAGTTACTAAATTTTAATGAACCAATGAAGAACAGAAGAACATAAATTAATTCACAAATCTAAAATCTGTAACACATACCAGAATTTGGAAAAACAGAAAGAAGATCAAGCCCACTGAATGCACAGTGTCCCCTTAAGGAAATTATTCCCCTCTAGTATCCGAGGTTTGATTTGGAATATGTCCTCCCAGGATAGAATGATCTCAATCACCAGTGTATTGATACCCAAAACACTGGTGTCAGCGAGCCACTCAACGACAGTAAAGTACACTTAGAATACTAGATTTAGTAGTAGAAGAAGAAGAAGAAGTCCAGAAATTGGTTCTTTTAAAATGAGAGGAAATCCCTCAATTTATAGAAAACAGAGAGTAGTGTGAAAAAGTTCTTATTGTGCCTTACCGGAAAGGTCACAAACCTTTGAAAAGTCATAATCTTTCGGAAAGGTCACCACTTTTCATAAAAATCGCAACTTTTGATAAAAGTCACAACTCTTCATAATAGTCGCAACTTTTCATCAAAGTCACAATTCTTCATTTTCCATTCACACCTTTTAAACCCAACATTGATTGAGCAGAAGATCAAATGTAAGTCATCTGGTAATAGTTTGGATCTCATACCACCCATATTGCCATCCAGGGAATTATATGTTTGCATGAACCTTAGGAGCCTTGTGGGCTTTGACCCTAGTTTCCACCAAAGCAGCAAGTTTGATATGTTTATTTCTCAGATAAAGTTTAAGGCAAGTGATGAGTGAAAAATAAGGACACATGTTGATAGCATCCACATTGGCATACCTCCATTAAAATTGATGGGTTTCAATAAAAAAATCAAGAATGTTGGTGTATATGCATTTTATTATTAAAATAAAATATTAAGTGCATATGTTAGTGGGTATAAATTGTGGTAGAAGATGACTATTGGTTGTTGTAATTTATATGACCATTAATTCTTGTAACTCTCATGGTCATTAGTGTCTTGTAACTCATATGACCATTAATTCTTGTAACTCTCATGGTCATTAATTTCTTGTAACTGATCACATGACCATTAGTTTCTTGTAACTCATGTAACATCTACCCACATTACTACCCCTCATTCTACCCATTGATTATATGGAAGACTTCTTTAGCTATAAATAGTGGTGTTTCTTCCTTTGTGAAGTATCTCAAGAAGATGAGAAGTTTATATTGAGGTTAGCCTAGTGAAAGAGAGAGTTGAGACAAAGAAAATATTCTAAGTCTTCAACTATATTCACTATACAAAAGAGAGTAATTATATGTTGAAGGAAGGTGTTCTTTTTGTGGAGCTTTGGACTCTTCAACTAATCTGGAGTTGCTTGAGTTGTATGACGCTCTTGCGCTATTGTATCCTGGAGGGGACAAGTCAAGAGTGATACTGCTGGATCGGTGTAGATTATGCCGGAGTGAGCTTGAATCTCCTTAAAGAGAGCGAGATATCCGCGCCTCAGCCTAAAGATTTATTTATACTTTTTTGTTCATTTTATTTCAACTGTAATTTATTGTATTTGTGGTATATTACACCAACAAGTTTAAGGAGATTCATGTTTTTGTTACAGTTTGAAAAAGTGCAGATATCAAGATAAGGATCTCAACATAATTCCGCTCAACGTCGCTCTCTTCAAGAGATGGAAGAGAAGAGGTGTACAGTAAAGTATTTTTCTACTTGCTTAATTCAAGTGGAGAAAAGGTAAAGAAAAAAATTGAGTTGAGTTGTCCATGTTTTGAGTTTTTATCAAGATAAGGATCTCAACATATTTTGAGTTTTTTTATATTGTTATTGAGATCTTTGAGTTGAGTTATTCATGTTTATATTTCAGTACAAGATATCCTCATGATTGGGTCAGATACAACGCTTGGTATATACTAACGATTTGCTCGGCTACCATGCGCGATACAGGGATATTCATATATGATTGGCTCAGGTACCACGTCGATATACTAACTAAAGATGGTTTGGATACCTCATCAGTATACTAAAACAGATTGAGTTTGGGTTCAATGAGAGGACCAAGTATGTATTTTTTTTCATGAAAGGACCGACATTTGCATTTATGATCATATGAGACATGCATCTAGATACTTGTTATTTGGTGATATATGACAGGGAATATATAAGAATTTATAATTGTTATGTGTTGTCTATGTCACTGTACTATGGCAAATTCCTTACATTCATATCTTGGACTGGTCGTGCTTACCAGTACACTTTGATTTGTGTACTGATACTACATATATTCTTTCTTTGTTGATTCCAAGATCTTTATAAGGGACGTCTAACTTCGAATTCAAGGTCGAACTATTTTTTTAGGCTGCCGTGGATTCCTCTGCTTGTCTTGTTTATCTTTTTGTACTAAGACATTCCTAGACTATTATTTACCGTGTTAAGCTTCGAGGTTGGATCCCCTTTCTTTTAGACAATAGAGTTTTGGTACTAAGACTTGCGTTTCTTAGGGGTTTATTTTCGCATAATTATTTTAATATTGAGTTGAGTTTATGGGGACTCAATTGTTTAGTAGTCTAAACTATTTTGACTATTGGTTGAGTTTATGGAAACTCAATTCTTAGTTGTTTCTATGCTCTTTCCTTAATATTTATTTGATAACTTGATTTTATAAATAGTGTTGAGTTAAATTTTGGATTGGTAGTCGGTTCTCCCATTAAGGGATTAGTGTGGATGCCACTCACGAGTCACGATGGTCAGAATTGTACCAGTAAGTCATGACATATAACTAATGATGATACCGGATATGGTGACAATAGTAAGACAAAATATTTTAATGCAGAAACTAAATTACATGCTTGCACAAAATAATAATTAAATATATAATTTAACAAATTTAGTAATTGACATGGTGCAATATCTAAATGGCTGCTATGATGAGCTTATTCGATCCCATAGGCAGGATGCTAAATGAGGTTAAATTATTAGAGGTCTGACATCAAGTTATTATAATAGCATAGGCATGCTAAAACTAAACTCCTATTAGACATAATTTTTAAATAATAACATAAAATATGCTGATAAATAACACGTGTTAATAGTAGGGCAGTTGAAAATTAAGCATTATTACACATGATAAATGATATTTAAATGATAGTAAACAATAACATAAAAAATATCTAAGCAGGACACCTATGGCTTCTTCAAAAGTAGAGTTTATAATAGTATCAATTTAATTATACGAAGAGCATGGAGAGGTAATAAAGACTAGTTTTATTTATTGAGAAGATGGGAAACAGGTTGAGGAACTTGCATATGCAAAGTTCACTTATTTAAATTATTAAAAAAGGTTCGTACGTGCATAATTTCATAAGCACGACGAGACATTTATTTATTTATTAACCCATTGGCAATTAAGCATAATGAGGCAAAGTAGAGGGTAGTTTAACAAGTGAAGCCAGTAGGAGGATTCTTTCCACGACTGTTTAGTATGAGGCTTAGAGAGAGTGGTACATTCAAATTAATTCCCAGCACATTTGCTCTTATGACTGTGCACAAGCAAACAGTGGCCTCTAGGTCCGTCAGTCCCTGGATCAAACTGCAGCATGGCATAGTTGGTGGAGACCCAACTACTACATTCACCAAATGAAGTATATTAGCACACACACCAAGTTTCAAAGTATCTATTGAGCACATTTGTTGTCCTCCGCAATTTCCAGTATCATTGGTTCCACTTACAAGAGCAAACAAGGCGAGATTCAGTGATAGGAAAAGGGCAACTGAGGGGTGACTTGTTTTGGAAGCCATGTTCAAATGTAGAGAATATATATTAATTAATTAAGGAATTTATAATTCTCAAGATGATGTGTTACTAACTTCTGACGATGGGTATTTATACTAAATTATAACAAGGCCAACTATTGGAAGCCATATGAATTAATTAAGGAGTTTATAATACTTAAGATGATGTGCTACTAACCATCTAACCATGGGTATTTATACTACTGTTGCACTTGAAACAATTTTAGATATTATTACTTCAACTTAAATATTAGATTAGTAGCATATATAAACTTAGTCAATTATTGCCTGCTCATGTTGATTAATTCGTAATGCATGAATTGTTACATGTTGAAAATGTCAAGGAAGCATTAAGTAGTACTACTGTAGTAGTAATTAGTATTAACCACCACCAAATTAAAGGAAATGGATCTCGAGTTTGAATTAGAAAAAATTCTTGGTACAGAGCACTTTCCTCTAAATAGGGTTCTACGTGGTGTAAATCTGGAATATACAAGCTCTAATACGGATAACGGACACGGGTTAAGAAACAAACAAAAATTAGTACTAGCCGCCGCTATTGGATTTGGCTCACCTCCAATGTGCCCCTAATTTAATTATATTACCATTAATTTTAATTTATATTACATGTATTCAATTTAAATAAGAATTTGAGAAAAATAGAAAGGAGCTCCATCCAATAGTTTGCATGCAATCATGCTCTATAATATAGGTATTAGAAATTTAGTATGCCTTTATAGTATTAATAAAAATTCTCGTGATCAAAGATATTTCTACAAAACTACTCCAAGTTAGGAGCGGCTCAACGGAGTATGTGGCCTAAAGTTAATTCTAAAAAAATGAAGCCTAAATATATTTCGCTCATTTTATTTTATATATTTTTATTTGACTTGGCATGAAGTTTCAGATATATAATTTTTTTAACATAATTGTCTAAAATTAAATGTGTGTATAAAATACAAAAAATATTTTTGCGTGATCGCCATTGCGATGGTCTTGACTTTCGCGAGGTTCGTTTTTGCGAACCCAAGGTCACTTTTGCAACATCAGATGAGGGTTTTGACCCGTCATTTTTGGAGTTTAAGCCTCATTTTCTATTTTTGAGTTTGGTAAATCCTTGGAGGCAATTTTTGAAGAGATTTCTTGTGCTAAATCATTTGGATAAGCTTTTGTGATCTTAAAACTTCATTTTCCTTTGATTATTTATGGATTTTAACATGAAAACTTGGGATTTTGATTGGCAAATGACAAGGTTTTTCAATAACTCAAGTTCTAAACTAAAATGGAGATTGTGAACTGATTTTATGTCCTTTTTTCAAAATGGCTTTCACCAATGAGTTTCGAATGCCTTGGGTAATGATTTCAAGTAAATAATTTTGGATTCAATTAAACTTCATTTTCAGAATAGGGTTTTTGTTGATTGACCCATTTTTCAAGCATATGAGTTGGGTATTATTGTTTCTAGAAATTTATTATGAATACTTGAATGATATAGATTGTGTGGCTTTGGACTTTGGTCGGAAGGGGAAGACTCAAGTCTTGGAGTGACTAGTTGGTTGAATTAAGGAAAGTGATCTTCTAAACCTTATAATCTAGTAGAATTCGTGTATTTCCTTAATTGTGTGTGTTGGTAGTAATGAAAATGAGGTGAAGATTTAATTGTTCCACTTGACAAATATTAATGAATTAAAAGAGGTTTAACTGAAAAGGCTATGTGTTGTGAATTGCCTTGTTGAGGTCTCTATTTGATTAATTAATGAAATGCTTGAAAGCATGAATGTGGACTTGAATAGTTGTCTCCTCCTTATGTTGTGAACTTGCTTATGTGCATTGATTGTTGTACACCATGATTGTAACACCCCGTAACTAGAAAGATGTTAAAAAGTGGAAATAGTCATTTTTGGAAAGAATATAAAAATCTAGAAAATTTGTTAAGTATGTTAAGTTGGATTTTTGGTCAACTTCAAATGACCATAACTTCTAGCTCAGAATGAGTTAGGTGTGTTTCCAGATATCGTAGGAAATATGTTGGAATAATCTTTCCAACGCCGCCGAGTTTGTGCGATTCCGAGTTTGTATGAGTGAGATATGCCCATTTGAAGTTGGGTTGTTCAAATAAGGAAAGTCTAATCCGGATTTGAGAAGGACATTATGGTATTTTCCTTACCCAATTATTTTATTTCATTTTTGGGTAATTAATTGGGGTCAAATCAGATTTTAGTTAGTTTGGAAAAGTTGAAGTTCACGCTAGGTCTTGGAGAAAAGAGGAAAGAGGAGAAAGGAGAAAAAAGTTCAAGATTCGTCGTCTTCGTAAGGAATCATTTGTGGATTTCGTCAAGGGGTGATCCCTACGAGGTATGTGAGTTCACACAACGTTGGGTTTGTTCACCCACGCGCCAAACATGTTTAATTCAACATGAATTCATCCTAAAAGTTGAAAGTTTGAATGTTCTTGAATTTACTTTTGTTCTTGAATTTGGGATGAGATTGAGGAGTTCTTGAGAGTTTAAGGTCAATTTTAGAGTTGTGTTTGATTAGATTCTTGTGTGCATATGCTGGGTAAGTGGATCTAAAGAGAATTGGAGAAAAATAATTGAATTTAGGTGATATGGGGTTAGAAAACGAAGAAGGAATAAGTCGGCAGAATCTGGGTACCAGGTTCGCGTTTCCTCAGAATTGACAATTTTTCTTCGCGTCGCGGAGCGGACACAGACCATTCTGCCTCAAAATTTATTTCGCGACCAAATATTTAAATGCATCTCCGCGTCGCAGACTTGCTTCCAGACAGTGATTTCTTGATCTTTTCTCATGTTTAGCTATCTAAAAACAGTCCTAAACATCATGAGGTCTTTCCTATCACAAATCACAATCCTTAAATCCATAATTCAATTCAAGAAAAGTTAAGAGTCAAGTCAAGAGAAGTTAAGAGCCAAGTCAAGAGAAGTTCATAGAGTCTTCCGAAAGTCTTTTACAAATGTTTTAACTTTGTTTCAAGACTTGAGTTTTGAGTTGAGTAAAGAGTAAAGGTTGAAGTTCATTTCTTCAAAGAGTATATGGGGACTATGTATTCCCAAAGAGTTTAAAAATGTTTTTACATTTAAATAAGAAAGGAAACTTTGATTTCCAAAAGAGCCTTTGGGCCAGTTTTTCAGTAAAGAGCCTTTGGGCTAGTTTTTCAGTAAAGAGCCTTTGAGCTAGTTTTTCTTTAAAGAGCCTTTGAGCTAGTTTTTCAGTAAAGAGCCTTTGAGCTAGTTTTCAGAAAAGAGTAAATGCTTTCACAATTAAGCAAGAGGGGAAACTTTGATTTTCAAGATAGCCTTTGAGCCATGTTTTGAGCAATTATCTCAAACCACAGAAAGAAGTATGTTTTAAAACATAAGAGCTATTATATTTTGGGAGTAGTATTGAGCATTGATATAAGGGAGAGTTTAGATAACTCTCAGCCCCCTTAAACCATGTAGCCATCATGGGTAGAAAATGATCATACTTTTTAGATGATTCCTTAGTGCTTTTTAGCATAGACTAGTGGATCCACTTAGTAGTCAGGTTCTCTACCCTTGGCAAGGTATAGGACGGCCCTGGCAGCGTGAGGCAAAACGCTGTATCATCATAATAGCTCTTAAGTTATGGTTGTCGGTTAGAGAAACTCCCACAATAATATTTTGTATTCTTATATACACAAAGTTAATTGTATTTCTATATACATTCAGAGTTTATATTGTATCTTTGCATACACTCAGAGTTACTATTGTATTTCTACATACACATAATTGTTATCCATGTTTTAAAAGCTTTTCTTTATATTACATTTATTTTATTACTTTATATTGATGTGAATTAAGATGAGTTGAGCCCAGGTAAGTTCTTCAGTTCCTTTCAAGCTTATGTCTTTTTAGAATTCCCCTCGCATACTCGTACATTCAATGTACTGATGCCATTTGGTCTGCCTCATTATATGATGGAGACACAGGTAACCATGATCAACATCTAGCATTTCGTTGATCCAGTTGAGCATTCAGAGTCATGTGGTGAGCCTCCATTCTTTCCGGAGGATCCCTATTTATATTGCTTTAGTAGTTTTTAGTTGTTAGGATGATCGGGGGTCTTGTCCAGACATCCATCTCAGTTATTAGAGACTTCATAGATAGACAGTTCGTTAGTTCATTTGTCTTTATCTTGTTATTGACTTATGTTCAGTTTTGATCAGTTGCCACTTTGCTAAGTTAAATGTTTATTTCTACAACATTATGAGTTTAGTTTGAGACAGTTGAGTTATCTTGCATTTGATTTCTTTTCTTAATGCTTAAAGTCTTCCGCTGAGTAAGTAAGCCAGGCCAAGGGTTCAGTTGGGGCCATAATGGTTCTCGAGTGCCAGTCCCGCCCAGGGCGTGATAAACTTGGTATTAGAGCACAGAGTTCAAGAGTCCTAGGAAATCTATAAAGCTGTGTCTGTAGAGTCTTAGTTATCAGTGTGAAGCGCGCCTCATCTATAATTAGGAGGCTGCAACATTTTAGGAACTATCTCACTTCTTTCATACTCATTTCGTGCGATAGAGTTCATCTCTATAAAGTTTCTTTCTAACTCGTGCTTGCGCGTAACCGATTGTAAGTTGAGTTGTTTTTAAGAGTGCTTTCTTGAGGCGTTCTTTCCCTGTGAGCTAAGAGAAGCAAATAGATGGTTGTTGACATGAGGAGTAGGATGAGTTTATTTATTGTTGAGTTGACTCGTCTGTCAAGTAAGGAAAGTAAGGCAACCATGCTAATAGGTGACACGGGCACATCAAGGCTGATGATCCATGTGCAACAAGTTGAGGAGGACAAGCTGAAGGATAAAGAAGAGTTTAAGAATAAGAGGTCTAAGACATCAAGGAATGAATCCGGGAAGCAAATGAGTAATGCGAACCGGTCTTCTTTCCCACATAAGCAGAAAAGACCTTCTCCATCATCTGTTGGTGCATCTGCACCAAGAAACAAATGTGACTACAATAGTTAGAATTCCAAAATTTCAGAGCTAGACCTGCACAGTCGCAAGGTAGTACACAAGGGGGTACTAAGATTCCTGCATGTGCTAAGTGTGGTAGGAACCACTTAGGGATGTGTCGTGATGGCTCCACTGGATGTTTCAAGTGTGGTCAGAATGGTCATTTTATGCGAGAATGTCCTAAGAACTAGTAGGGTAATGGTAATAGGAATCAGGGCAATAGAGCCCAGTCTTTTTCAGTTGCTCCACCAGACAGGGCTGCACCTAGAGGAGCTACTTCCGGTTCTGGTGGAGGAGCAAACTGTCTATATGCTATCACTAGTCGCCAAGAGCAAAAGGATTCGCCAGATGTTGTCACTGGTATGATCCAAGTCTTTACCTTTGATATTTGTGCTTTTCTAGATACATGAGAGAGTTTCTCTTTTGTAACTCCATATGTTTCTATGAATTTTAATGTTCTTCCTGAGCAACTTCTTGAGCCCTTCAGTGTTTCTACATCTGTTGGTGAGCCTATTCTAGCTGAGAGAGTCTATCGTGATTGTACAATTTCCGTCAATCACAAGAGTACCATGGCTGACTTAGTTGAGTTAGATATGGCAGATTTTGATGTCATTTTAGGTATGGACTGGATTCATGCCTGTTATGTATCAATAGATTATAGAACTCGAGTAGTCAAGTTTCAGTTTCCCAGTGAACTAGTTATAGAGTGGAAGAGCAGTTCAACAGTGCCTAAAGGTCGTTTTATTTCGTACCTTAAGGCAAGAAAGTTAGTTTCCAAGGGGTGTGTCTATCACTTAGTCCGAGTTAATGACTCTAGTGTTGAGATACCTCCTATTCAGTCAGTTCCAGTAGTAAAAGAGTTTCCAAAAAGTCTTTCCCGATGATCTCCCCGGAGTCCCTCTTGAGAGAGAAATAGACTTCGATATAGATATTTTTCCAAATACTTGTCCTATATCTATTACGCCATATAGAATTGTTCCAGGAGAGTTAAAAGAGTTGAAAGAGAAGTTGAAATATCTCCTTGATAAGGGGTTTATTCGACCAAATGTCTCACATTGGGGTGCTCCGGTCTTATTTGTGAGAAAGAAAGATGGTTCCCTTTGAATGTGTATAGATTACCTCCAGTTGAACAAGGTTACCATCAAGAGTAAGTATCCTCTTCTGAGAATTGATGATCTTTTTGATTAGCTTCAGGGTGCTACTTGTTTCTCTAAGATAAACCTCAAATCAGGCTACCATTAGTTGAGAGTAAGGGAATGTGATATTCCAAAGACAACATTCAGGATCCGTTATGGTCATTATGAGTTCTTAGTTATGTCCTTTGGTTTGAACAGTGCGCCTACAACATTCATGGACCTTATGAA
Source organism: Solanum acaule (assembly GCA_036250505.1). NCBI lineage: Eukaryota > Viridiplantae > Streptophyta > Magnoliopsida > Solanales > Solanaceae > Solanum > Solanum acaule. Next base: position 21,001 of record JAJOOR010000316.1, read on the forward strand.
TAGAGTATTTAAACCTTATTTAGATATGTTTGTTATCGTCTGCATTGATGACATACTAATCTATTCAAGGAATGAAAAATATCATGTTAGTCATCTCAAAATAGTTCTTCAAACTCTAAAGGATAGAGAGTTGTATGCCAAGTTCTCTAAGTGTGAGTTTTGTCTTGAGTCTGTGGCATTCTTAGGCCACATTGTGTCTGGAGAGGGAATTAGATGTTACACCCTTAGCCTACTAATAGTAAGCTCATTCGAGGACGAATGTTCCCAAGGGGGAGATATTGTAACACCCCGTAATTAGAAAGAACTAGAAAGAAGTTAAAAAGTGGAAATAGTCAGTTTTGGAAAGAATATAAAAATCTGGAAAATTTGTTAAGTATGTTAAGTTGGGTTTTTCGTCAACTTCAAACAACCATAACTTCTAGCTCAGGATGAGTTAGGTGTGTTTCCAGATATCGTAGGAAAGATCTTGGAATAATATTTCCAACGTCGCTGAGTTTGCGCGATTCCGAGTTTGTATGAGTGATATATGCCCATTTGAAGTTGGGTTGTTCAAATAAGGAAAGTCTAATCCGGATTTTAGAAGGACATTATGGTCTTTTCCTTACCCAGTTATTTTATTTCGTTTTTGGGTAATTAATTGGAGTCAAATCAGATTTTAGTCAGTTTAGAAAAGTTGAAGTTCACGCTAGGCTTGGAGAAAGGAGGAAAGAGGAGAAAGGAGAAGAAAGTTCAAGATTCGTCGTCTTCGTAAGGAATCGCTTGTGGATTTCGTCAAGGGGTGATCCCTACGAGGTATGTGAGTTCACACAACATTGGGTTCGTTCACCCACGCTTCAAACATGTTTAATTCAGCATGAATTTGTCCTAAAAGTTGAAAAGTTGAATGTTATTGATGTTTGTTCTTGAATTTACTTTCGTTCTTGAATTTGGGATGAGATTGAGGAGTTCTTGAGAGTTTAAGGTCGATTTTAGAGTTGTGTTTGATTAGATTCTTGTGTTCATATGCTGGGTAAGTGGATCTAAAGAGAATTGGAGAAAAATAATTGAATTTAGGCGATATGGGGTTAGAAAACGAAGAAGGAATAAGTCGGCAGAATCTGGGTACCAGGTCCGCGTTTCCTCAGAATTGACAATTTTTCTTCGCGTCACGGAGCGGTCACAGACCGTTCTTCCTCAAAATTTATTTCTCCACCAAATATTTAAATGCATCTCCGCGTCGCGGAATTGCTTCCAGACATTGATTTCTTGATCTTTTCTCATGGTTAACTATCTAAAAACACTCCTAAACATCATGAGATCTTTCCTATTACAAATCACAATCCCTGAATCCATAATTCGATTCAAGGAAAGTTAAGAGTCAAGTCAAGAGAAGTTAAGAGCCAAGTCAAGAGAAGTTCATAGAGTCTTCCAAAAGTCTTTTAAAAGTGTTTTAACTTTGTTTTAAGACTTGAGTTTTGAGTTGAGTAAAGAGTAAAGGTTGAAGTTCATTTCTTCAAAGAGTATATGGGGACTATGTATTCCTGAAGAGTTTAAAAATGTTTTCACATTTAAATAAGAAAGGAAACTTTGATTTCCAAAAGAGCCTTTGGGCTAGTTTTTCAGTAAAGTGCCTTTGATCTAGTTTTTCAGTAAAGAGCCTTTGGGCTAGTTTTATAATAAAGAGCATTTGAGCTAGTTTTTCAGTAAAGAGCTTTTGAGCTAGTTTTCAGAAAAAAGTAAATGCTTTCACAATTAAGCAAGAGGGGAAACTTTGATTTTTAAGATTGCCTTTGAGCGAAGTTTTGAGCAATTATCTCAAACCACAGAAAGAAGTATGTTTTTAAACATAAGAGCTATTATTATAATTTGGGAGTAGTATTGAGCACCGATTTGGGGGAGAGTTCAGATAACTCCCAGCCCCCATAAACCATGTAGCCATCATGGGTAGAAAAAGGGTCATACTTTTTAGATGATTCCTTAGTGCTTTTTAGCATAGATTAGTGGATCCACTTACTAGTCCAGTTCTATCCCCTTGGCAAGGTATAGGACGGCCCTGGTAGCATGAAGCAAAATGTTGTATCATCACAATAGTTCTTATGTGATGGTTGTCAGTTAGAGAAACTCCCACACCAGTATTTTGTATTCTTATATACACAAAGTTAATTGTATTTTTATATACATTCAGAGTTTATATTTTATCTTTGCATGTTACTATTGTATTTCTAAATACACAGAGTTGTTATCCATGTTTTAAAAGCTTTATTTTATATTGCATTTATTATTTTGCTTCATATTGATGTGAGTTAAGTTGAGTTGAGTTGAGCCCATGTAAGTTCTTCAGTTCCTTTCAAGCTTATGTCTTGTTTAGAATTCCCCTCGCATACTCGTACATTTAATGTACTGATGCCATTTGGCCTACATCTTTGTATGATGCAGACACAAGTAACCAGGATCAGCATCCAACATTTCGTTGATCTTGTTGAGCATTCAGAGTCATGTGGTGAGCCTCCTTGCTTTTCGGGGGATCCCTATTTATATTGCTTTAGTAGTTTTCAGTTGTTAGGATGATCGGGGGTCTTGTCTCGACATCCATCTCAGTTATTAGAGACTTCATAGATAGACAGTTAGTTATTTCATTTGTCTTTATCTTGTTATTGACTTATGTTCAGTTTTGAGTTGCCACTCATTATGAGTTTAGTTTGAGACAGTTGAGTTATCTTGCATTTGAGTTCTTTTCTTAATGCTTTAAGTCTTCCACTGAGTAGGTAAGATAGACCAATGGTTCTCTTGGGGCCATAAATGGTTCTTAAGTGCCAGTCCTGCCCAGGGTGTAGGCTCGGTGAGTGACAGTGATGAGACATATGATATAAATTTGATGGAAACAGTTCCGGCTAGTGACTTGATATAAAGTCGATGGGAAATGGTTACAACTAGTGATACGATATAAAGCTGATTGAAAATGGTTCTAGCTAGCAACATGATATAAAGCCAATGGAAAATGATTTCGGTTAGTGATATGATGTAAACTCGATGGGAAATGGTTCTGGCTAGTGATACAATATAAAGTCGATGGAAAATGGTTTCGGCTAGTGATATGATATAAATCTGATTGGAAATGATTCCGGCAAAGGTTTGATTATTGTGATTTGATGCATTTTGATGTTTATGTTTGACTTACTTGTTAACTGTGATTGAACTTGTTACGTGTGATTGATCTACTTCACATTGAGATTGACTACTTGATACATGTTTGTTGTTGAATTGTGACTATTGTACTGTGATTATTGAGCCTTGTGAGCTTTGTATTGTAGAACTGTTAGGTAGGGCTGATTTGTGTGCAAGTTTTAGTTTGAGGAGGTTTGGTTGGGATGAAAGGAGTATTCATCTTCTAGCTAGGTTGCTTTGCTAATTAGATTGCTTGATGGGTACCGTGTTGTTGGTATTCACTCCTTGCTTCTACACTTGTGTAGGTTCCAAGCCCGGTATCATGTAATCTCTTTCTTTCCCATCTATGAGGCTTGTCGAAGGACTGTTGAGAGGTAGTTGTTTATCATCCGGTGGGCTCTCTAGTTCTTCTTTTTCTTTTTTGTTTTATTTGAGAAAGAAAGATTTGAGACTTGCACTTATTTCTTATTTTTGCACTTTATATATTAGTGTCTTGTACACATGACAACCATGTTTTGGGATGTTAATAGAATGAATATATTTTCCATTTTTATCTTGTTCTTGCTTTATCTTTCCGCATTTTTTTTTAGTTTTCGTTGGGTTGAAGCTAACTTGTCATGATGTGAATAAAAAAGTATCATCACATCCATTTTTGGATCGTGACAATATTACCCAAAAATTCAAAGGACAAAGAAAATTTATTGTATAACAACTACGTGCTCTTTTTGTTGATATGGAAAGGACAAAGGAAATAATTAAAAAAATCAATATTTAACCATAGAATTCCAAATTTAAGTTGAATTTGTGTTTTAAATTTGAAAAACACCTTATAACTTGTTTACTAACTAACTTTTAAAATAGTAGTAGTATATTCAAATATGAAATACATATATTATTCCACATATATAAGTACAATATAACCAAACACAACTCCAATTTCATAGATTTAATAAAATAAAAAATACTTAGAATAAATTAGAGCCTTAAAATGAAAATAATTGAAGCATAATTAATACTTTTTTCTTATTTTGCAGTAATAATTAATGAGATATTATTACATTTTATAATTAGGTATAAATTGTACTTACAATTTAAATAAATTATAAATATAAAATTAATGTTATTAAACTCCACATAACTTGAAGCAGGGCTGACAAAAGCCTAAAACAAGTAAAACACTTGCTTTAGGCCCCAAGACGTTTAATGCCCCAAATTCACACATACTTTAGGCCCCAAGACGTTTAATGCACCAAATTCGATATATATATATATATATATATATATATATATATATATATATATATTATA
>JAJOOR010000317.1:0-46902 GCA_036250505.1 Solanum acaule
CCCCCCCCCCCCCCCCCCCCCCCCACTTCTAGCTGTCAATATGAATTTTTTTTCTTCCGTACATTAAATAACGATAGAGCCTCCTATATTTTTTTTGAAAGTTATATGACAAGCATTATTATAAGATACAATTCTTCTAGTATTAATATGATGAAAGTATATTTTAAGAATTTATATAATTTAACTCCTAAAAAATAAAATCTGACAAGTTAGGGCATAATAATAAACTTATTCACGCACGTTAGAGGAAAAAAAGAGAAAGAGACTTTTTTTTTTACGTCTATTTTTGTAGTAGATATTATTATTTATCGGGTCATAATCACATTCCTTACAAACTTTTGTAGAAAACAAATCTTACACTTAAAAAGGAAAAACTATTTTTGATAAAGCTAATATTTTTACCATTATTGTTGACTCATTTCTAATGTCTAAACTTGTTGCTTTCCTTTCATATCAATTATTTGTCCTCTGACGCAATTATTTTAGAAAATGATATCGACCTACCGTACCGCCTTACTTCTAAAATTGGATATGTTTACATCACACTGAAGATTTCATCTTCTTTAGGAAACTAATTAAAATGGAAGAAAATTAATAAGAGTTGCAAAATTTTATTTCTAAAGCTAATCTTTTTGTTCAATGTAGTTTCATTTGCATTATTAACGTCATATTTAGAATTTTTAAAACATAGGTGCACCACTAATTTCTTTAGGTAAATTACTCTAACATTCAACCACATGCATTATTTGGGCGCCATTTTTTGAACATGAATACCAGTAGATAATATTAAATCAATTTTAAAAAATTTGTATATAAAATATCCGATTTATCAAAGAGATTATAAATACACGGTAAATTAAGCTATAAATCGGCTCTTGTTTGCATACACTCAAGATGCGCATCTAATTTCTAAGAGAAAGTAATAAATAAGAGAACAAATTCATTTGGTTTGTGCTTTCTGTTCAGACAAAGGAAAAGAACGAATTTTCCCTCTATTCTTTACTCTCTCTTCTTTTTTTTAAAATAAAAAAATTCTATGCTTTTCCATATATAAAGAGAATTTATTCAACTTGGATCAGAAAGAATCAATAACAATAACGACTTAATTATTTTGACAGGCGATTCCAAGGGAAGCAAGTCAATATGCAATTGGAGAATCTAAGTATTATATGGTACTAGTATTGTGTGCCATTATTTGGCAATTCGCCCTCATGGGGTTAGTCGGAGTTATTTTTTATTCTTCCTCTTTACTCTCTGGAATTATAGGCGCTTTTTTACTTCCTGTTACCGAAGTTTTGGCTGTAATTTTGTTCCACGAAAAATTTCAAGCGGAAAAAGGAGTAGCTATTTTTCTAGCTCTATGGGGATTTGTTTCATATTTTTATGGTGAATATGAACAAGGGAAGAAGGAAAAGAAGATGAAGTTAAAGAAAAGTGAGAGTCAAATATCTCAACAATTAGATATGGGCCAAACAGGCGCAGGACATGTTGTGTAGCAAATTTAATGTAATGGCCAAATAATGCATACACTATTTTATTTTGTTGTACTTGTATGAAAATTAATTAATCATTAGGTGCAAATTTCTGTTCTTCATTTAAAAGATGTGACTAGAATTTATTGGTTACCCCACAACTACTCAATAGACCCTGTTTAATAAGACCTTTTCTCCCACAAATTGTTTAAAATAGTTGTGTTGATGAAGGGATTATTATGAAAGAATGAAGTTTATCCCTCATAGTATAATGTAATCCAATAATGTAACCTGTTTATATTATGCATATAAGTCGAGTTTATTTTTTTGCTACTTCATTTGTTTATCCGAAAAAACAAAGCAAATTAAACGGCAGGTCACGTCAAAGACAGGAATTAAAATGCACCATATATTATATCTACCTATTTGTCTTTCTCAATTATCGAACCGCTTAACACTTGTTGAAATTAATTAAAGTTAATTATGAGGTAGGTATCTTAATTAGGCATTAGTCAATCTACACATTTTTAATACCTCAACTTTAACGACTATTGCCAATCTCTGATTGTAGTTTGACCATCAAATTAGTGGAAAATCGAAAGATTTTAAATCTTTATAAAGAAGATTCGTTTGTTAAATTGTTCATTTGTTGGATCACTTGAATATGTGAAATATGAAACCATTTCACATTAACTAGAAAAAAAGAAGAAGGAGTAGCTTATGTAGTTTAAGTTGTAGTGATTTAACAAGAAACTATCAACCGAGCGTATATATAATAGTAAAGTAATACGTATATATTTTGGAGGGTTGAGGGGGATTTAACCACAAGTTTACTGATTAAAAAACAAAACAATAACTAAGAAAAATTGATTTACTTGAGAATTACTCAAAGAAAGTTTTCCTTCATACATGCTTTAGGGTGTGTTTGATAGGAAGGAAAACGTTTGTCTATTTTTCCATGTTTGGCAGGTCAAAATATTTTGAAAATATATTTTCAAGTAAAATGTCTTCCATAATAGAAGTAGGAAAAACAAGTTTCATAAGTGACATTATATATTCTAAGTTCATTGTTTCCTCTCCACCCACCTTCTTTATCATCCCACCCCCGCCAGCCCGAACCTTGCTCCCCACTCATCTCATTATTCTCATCCTTATAGTGTTTTGTTAGCTAGATCACATATAAAGGCTATTGAGATGTAACATATTTTGCTTACTTAGTAAACACTAGAAAATACTTTATTTGTTCCCTTTAATTACTTGTCCACTTTGGACTTTACATATTTTTTTAAAAATAATGACATGTATTTTACCATAATACTCGGATAATTAATTGGTGTTTAATTAGTCTTAGGTCTTGATAAATTATTTGAGCAATAAGTATTTGATGTTAAGATAAAATATGAAGATTTTTTTTTTTAATATATTAAAACTGACAAGTGATAGATAGAACGTTAAATACTTCATATGGTCCTTAATATTGTGAGGGAAAACCCATTAAATGATGGTCCAAAGAGGTGGATATCCGGATTCAAATAACTTGAAAACTCTTTATCTCTTAAATTGTGTCAAAACACAATAAGATCGATCAATTGAACCAAAACCACTTAATCAATATGCAAATTCTAGATATGTTGTTTTCTCCCACTGGGATAACTAAATCTAACAAATATTATATTTCATAGGGTCATAATATTAATATAATCTTTCTGTACACATATTTACATTTACTTTAGATTCAACGTGGTACGTTCATTTTCATTAGGTCAACTCAATTAATATCAGCAATTTGTCCAAAGTCAAATAAGTGAATAACACTCAAAAAGTATAAGTGTAGTACCTTTCAGAAAATAGCGGGTGTAATGTGAGGTCTCTATCTTATCATTTGTATAGTTAAATCGTTAAGGCAATAGTCTAAGTCAAAAATTTCGTTAAAGATATTCAAACATTAAAGAACAAATAACTTTTATATCATCAATATGAATATATGCAGCAAATGTACAAAAAAAAGGATAAATAGTAGCTATACTAAAAATGAATTTTTCTTTTTTTAAATCCAGACCTATTGACAAGTATCTTGTCACTCGGATAAAACAAACATTTCCTACGGAAAAAAGTATCAAACCAAAAGTCGAGCTTAAACAATTATTAAAAAAAAAAAAAAAAAGAACAGAAAGGTTTCCATTCAACTCAATATTATATTTGAACACATATTATAAGGTTATAGCTTTACCTACATATATCAAAAGAATATGCAAGTTATTTAGTGAAAAATTAGTTGGGCTCAAATGTTTTGGGTTCTGTTGGGCTTAAACAATGTTATTGGATCTGCTTCCTAAACCAGGTCTCTTTATTGATTAATTTGAAGGTGTTTTCTTTAAAATTCAATATATTATATTTTCACATTATCATTTTATCCTAAGGGGTCATTTGGTTGATGCTTAGAGTATAGAGATTAGTTAGGAATGATTTAATTATTTAATCTTCTATCTTACGTAAAATAATACATAAATTGATATAGTATACATGTTTTAATAATGTTGGATTGTAAACTAGCAATCAAATGTCGCACTTGTGTGTTGAGTTTTTTATTTGACTCACATGTAAATTCCTTTTTATTTTTTTAAAATTTCATGTCTAGTCATACACTTTCACATAAAACGAGGAAGGTGAAATAATATATACTCCACATTTTAATGGGAAACTTCACAAATAGACAATTTGAGGACCCTTATTTAAGACATAGCCGAAATTCATAAATTATTGTAAGTTTAGCCTTTTATGAAGTTAACTTCAGACTCGTGAATTTATAGTTTTGAAAATTTTCTGACATGCTGCATAAATTCAAACTTGGACATTTATGCATGAAAAAATAATGTGTTAAATGATTCTTTGTATATCCTTAATAATTTTGAATTCCTAATTAGTTGTGTAAGTTTGCAGGGTTATAAAAACAGACTTTGATGCTAATCCATGACGCTAAATTAATTGCATTAGTATGTGAAAAAGGGAAAATCATGCTAAATCAGAATTGGTACTATTGTAAATTGTAACAATAATTACATGAGCCTCATCATGGTCTAATTCTACAAAGAAAAAAAATAAAAAAATAAAGTGAATGATTGTCTTGTTGCTTATGAAGAAAACAAATGAGACAACAAGACAAGTCCTACTTATGACTGAACAGTCGAGTGACAAAAAATTTAGAGAACAAGCAGCTAATGCCAGAACCGTTGTGTCATTGTAACCAATGTTCGAGGTTGAGTCGGGGAGGCTCAACGTAATTGGAGGCCTAAAGCAAAATTTCAATTTGAGGCCTAAAATATAAACAAACTTTGTATACGTATTTATTCAAAAATTATTTTTCTTACATTATTTAGATGAAAAATATTAGTATTTAATATTATTTTTCCAGTTATTGATTTTAGGTAAGATTTTATCAACTCGGTATTGAAAAACATCCTTTCAGTGAGGTGATAATAATATGAATTGTTAATATAATTATATAAGTAAAGTTGACAAATATTAAATAAAGATAAGAGCTAGAACCATAGAATCTGATACAAGAAGATGATCCTTGATTTACCACATTTCTATATGTTTGTTGTAATGCTTGAAACGAAATAAAAAAGAATTTGTAATGCTCTTTGCTCAACCCTCTTCACTATTAATTCTTATTTTTAACAAAGGACAACATATGTTAAACTGAGTAAAATAATATCTTTTTTAAAAAAATATACTTTTTATCATAAATAATCAATTTTTTCTATAAAAAATTTAACACATAATTTATTTTTGAAAAAAATTTGGAGGCCTAAGGCATAAGCCTTATTTTACAAAGGGAAGAGCCGTCCCTGGGTCGAATCAGAATTTGAAATTTATGAATTTAAGATTTAATTTTCTTTAAGTTAAAAGTTGTAAAATGTAATAATTTATGCAAACTCAATAAATTTCTCAAGTGAAATATAGAGTTTCGAACAAAGCTACTGAATTTGACCACTCATAAACTATATTCTAGCTCTGTCTCCTAATGATACCAAAACGACTTTGCCCTGTTCAATGACGAATCCCTCAATCATTTACTTATCCTCACAATTATTTATTGTTCTACATACTTGGATTTGGATTTTTCACTCCCTCCAACCCAACGCACCTATTTTTTATTACAAAAATTTCATGTACAGTTAAATATTTTCACATAAATCGAGACGAAAAAAATCAATCAATATAGACAAAGTTCAAGAAAATTGGAAATGGATAATCAAAGAAGCAAATGGAGAAAATTTATACTTGTACTCAATTGTATCACTCTTGGCATAGGCTATTGTGGTGGCCCTTTAATCTCACGTCTCTATTTCCTCCACGGTGGCCAAAGAATTTGGCTTTCGAGTTGGCTAGCATGCATTGGATGGCCAATTATTCTCATTGTTCTCATTATCGCTTATTTTTTCCGTCTAAAAACTCAGGGCTCTAATACCAACTTTTTCTGTATAACTCGTCAGGAGTTCACATCATCAGCCGCGTTAGGCATTCTAGTCGGCCTAGCTGGTTATCTTTACGCGTGGGGACCCGCAAAACTCCCTGTTTCTACTTCAACCGTTATTTATGCAGCACAACTCGGATTTACCGTGGTATTTGCTTTTCTTATTGTGAAGCAGAAATTGACTGCGTATTCGGTGAATGCGGTTGTTTTATTGATAGTTGGAGCGGGAACTTTAGTGCTACGAGCGGAGAGCGATCGGCCAGAAGGGGAGTCAACTAAACAGTATGTGTTGGGATTTGTAATGACACTTTTGGCTGCTGCTTCAACAGGGCTTGCTCTGCCTCTACTTGAGTTGATTTACATCAAGGCTAAAAAAAATGTAACTTACATTATGATTTTGGAGATTCAGATGATACTTAACATTTTTGCTTCTGCTTTTTGCACTGTTGGAATGATTGTTAACAAGGATTTTCAGGTACATACATACATCCCTCTTTTTTTGTTAACCATTTAGCGAAATTCTATTTGTGATTTTTCTTTCTCTTTTACTATAATTAAATTAAGGGTGTGTTTCGTATGAAGAAAAATATTTTTAATTTTCATGTTTGGTTGATCAACAGGGATATGCTGGACCAAATGAGTATGTGTTACCGTTAGTATTACAAGTCAAAATGTTTCTTACAAAAATGGTTCTTAATTTATCTACCATAAAAACAATAACAAACAAAGGAGGAATTGTCTAGTGAACTATATCACCAAAAAGTTGTCCTTATTTTTACTTTTTTCTAATTGGTCTGCTACCTTATTCTGCTCCCTTCGAAGTTGTAACTGACTAAACATAAGGTCCTCAAGCTGACGCATCAACGTATTGCATTGACATAAAATTGCACTATAACTTAAATTACCATTTTTACTTAAGTTGATTATACATCCACTAATTATCTAGTTCTATAAGATAAATCAATCCACAAGAAAAAAAAAATACTTCATTTCATCCATCAATTATTACCCTCTCCCTAATAAATTTCTACTAAACATGAAGTTTTTTGGTAACTCTGGATGCAATTTTTACAGGCGATTTCGAGGGAGGCAAGCCAATTTGAGCTAGGAAAAGCTAAATATTATTTGGTGCTAGTATGGAGTGCTATTATTTGGCAATTTTCGACATTAGGAATCGTTGGAGTAGTCCAATATGGTTCATCATTGCTGTGTGGAATTTTAATTGCTTTGTTACTTCCACTCACAGAATTATTAGGTTTAATTTTATATCATGAAACATTTCAAGTTACAAAGGGGCTTGCTATATTCCTCTCTCTTTGGGGATTTGTTTCATACTTCTATGGTGAAATGAAACAAAGCAAGAAGAAAGAGGAGAGTCCAATTCCCCAAACAGAAATGGTTCAAACCTCACCAGTCTGATCTCTTTGTAATTTAATTATGTGATTTTATTTTATTTTGTATGATGTTTTAAATAATTTCTACTTTCATGTATAGTTACAAGTTGTGTATCGGACAAATTTACTATTTAATTTACTATTTAATTTTTCTAGTTGATATATGAACTTTGTTTTGGACTCAGTGAGCACTGACCCGTGATCCTTCCACTAATAGAGTAGAAGTTGTTCGTTGCTCTGTGAAACCAGCCTCACGCGGTCCACCCACTTTAGGAGCCAAGCGGCTCATGCATTCGCTTGGGCTACATGGCCCAACTCTATGCTTGGATAGGGCAGGCTAGAGAATAGCCCACAAAGTCCAACCTTCTGGATCAGCCCAACATTCCACCACATTAATGCCCTCACTCAAGTTACAAGCCCACGTTACGAAGCTCGGCGAATAGTGTTCATTTCTAATTACTTATAAATAGGAAATATCAATCTTTCTTTATCGATGTGGGACAATCTATTTTCTTATTATTGTACAATGTACCAACCACGATCGAATCTATGGAAGCATTGGTTTATACATTTTGTGAAAATTAAGGTAATTAGGACTTAATTAAACGAGTAAATATCTTTAAAGGTCACTCAATTATGGAGAATCATCTAGTAAAGTCACTCAACTTTGTTTTGTATCAATAAAATCACTCAACTTTGAGATTTTCTTTTATAAAATCACTCAACCAAATTTATCATTAAAAAAAGTATATGACATGACAAAATAAATTAATTGTTTATGCTATGTTGACATGGACCCCCACAGATAAAACAAAATTAAAGAAAACTCATATCTTAAACCCAATCCATCAACAATTTCATAATTGTCGAAATTATAAACCTGAAACTTTATAGGTTTGCAATATTCTTCTCAAATTTATTAATATTTGTGAAAAAAATAAATAAATTAACCTTCAAAGATCGATTTACATTTTTTAATTTTTGATGTTTAATAAATCGACCTTCAATCAAAAATCGATTTACATTTTTTGGTTTTTGGATTCAATCAAAGATCGATTATAATTAAAAGTATGTGGTTGCGTACATGAACTTGATTTCTTTTTTACAAAAGAATAATTAAATAGACCACATTTTATCTCTACTCAAATAAAAACATAAAAAAAGGGGATAAATAAACAAACTAAACGGCACAAAAAATAGGCAGTGACTTTTTTCACCATACGACTTTACTCGTCCAGCCAGATACATCTATCGGCAATGATTTTAATTAAATTTAGACTTAATTTTGATATAATTAAATTCATGCAAATTTCTTAGTGTGCAGTGATCTTAATTTTATGTGTGGTATTCATATTTATATGACATAGAAATTAATATATTTTATCATGTTAATATCTTTTTATTGAAAAAGTTGGTTGAGTGATTTTATAAGAATAAAGTTTAAGTTGAGTGATTTTATAGGAGAAAAATCTTAAATTGAATGACTTTATTGATACAAAACAAAGTTCAATGACTTTATAATATAAATACTCATAATTGAATGACCTTTTGAGATATTTACTCTAATTAAACTCTAGATCTATGGACTAAACAAGTGTTAAAAGATCACTAAAGATGCAGAATTTCGTCCAATTATATGTATGCCCTAGTGTTGGAGTTAATAGAAGGAAGGCCGAAACGATGATTTATCATGGGATGATATTTAAATACCCTTACAGATGAACTCTCTCTTAATAGAAGTTAAAATGATTATTTGAATCAAAAACATGTTTTATTGATTAAAAAACAGGTTTAGTCTATTGTTAAAAAAGTATATTTTATATATATATATATACACTCAGGGTAGATGTCGAATTCATCATTGCTATAGAGAAGTTATAATACTTTATGGCGGCAGACAAACTTGCTCAAGTTGGACTCCTAGACAGAAATGAAAGATTCTTCACCCAAGCTATTTACAATTTAGAGTGTATTTATTAAATTTAAAACGTTTAACTATAGTTTGTTAAGGCTTTGTCTATTATTGAGATTCCAAACTACTATATTTTTGTCCATTTTTCTTGAGGAATGATTAATAGGGAACAATTATCTATTTTTTTCAATCTAGGTAGCACAAATTATCAACCGAAAATAAAAAAGGAGTAAAAACAATACAACTTGGATTTCCTTATCGGAGAATATGGCACATGGACCAACTCAGTTTCGTTATATTATTTAAACAAAATTGTCTGTTAGATTTGTTTACCAGCCAAAATATAAGCTTTTTTATTGGTTAAGGGGTGAACCAATAAAAAAGCTTTTATATATATATATATACAAAAATTACTGAATATCTATAAATATTTAATTACAAATCTAATTATTTGTGTCGGCTCCATGATTATAAAGAAAGAGACATGTGGACAATGAGTTTGTGCTTTTAAATTGCGGTACGAGCATATTATTACTGTTTTGAGGCGGCTTTGCTTTGCTCCATGAACATTATTACACCAACCCTACGTTTATTAGCAAAACTAATTATGTCAAAGCAAGTCATACAATCAATTATTTTAGACTTGATACACTCTAAACAATAAATTAGGACAAACATTAATGCGTTGATTAACTTCATTTTTACTGAAGTTTGAAACTTTTACAAACGAAATGTATGATACATAAATATAACACACTATATATAGTCACATATTGGACAAACGTACCTCTTGCCCATAAAATTAAGCTATAAGCATTAAGCACTGTTGGAAGAAAAAAAAATGTTATCTCATAAGCGCATTGCAATGGCTTATACATATTACTCTCCGCCTCCACCTACTATGCCGTTGAATAATCCGAAACCGCCACCTCCGGCGGTGGCAGTTCCTATAACCCCACCTCCAAATTTAACACCTCCCGGAGGTGGTAATAATATGTCACCTTCAAACCCACCCACACCACCACTATTTCCTTCGCCTCCTTCATCAAGTTCAAATCCTGGATCAACCAATGCTCCTCCTCCACCACCACAAACTCCGAGTTCACCACCAAACTCCGAGTTCACCACCAAACTCTTCTAGAAGTCCTATTTCACCTCCACAATTTCCGAGTTCACCACCAAACAATTCCAAAAGTCCTCTTTCACCCCCACAAACTCCGAGTTCACCACCAAACTCGTCCAAAAGTCCCACTTCACCTCCACAAACTCCGAGTTCACCACCAAACTCTTCCAAAAGTCCTCTTTCACCCCCACAAACTCCAAGTTCACCACCAAACTCTTCCAAAAGTCCCATTTCACCTCCACAAACTCCGAGTTCACCACCAAACTCTTCCAAAAGTCCCATTTCACCTCCACAAACTCCGAGTTCACCACCCAATAGTTCCAAGATTCCACCCTCACCAACTTCTTCACCATCAAATGCCTCGCAATCTCCAACTTCTTCTCCAGGAGTACCACCATATTCTATGCCACCAAAAAACTTACAATCACCAAGGTTAGCACCTTCATCACCAGATGGTGGTAAAGTTCCAACACCCTCTCCATCGACCCCCTATTCAAAACTAAGTCCACCTCCTTCAGCATTAACACCACTTCCCACACCAACTTTTCCTTCAAGTACCTTTCCTCCACCACCATCAAGTAATAGTATTGATGTTTCCCCACCTTCAGGAGGAGGCGGAAAACACACTACAATTATCGCGGTAGGTATATCAATTGGGGGTCTTTTCTTCATAGCATTTGCTATTGCTTTCTTTTGCTTATATAAGAAGAAAAAGAAGCGTGTCATGGTCCCAGCAGCAGCTTCTTGTTGATATATACATATATCAATAATGCCGATACATAAAGCTACAACTTCTGTATTATTTGATTGTTAATATTTGTATCTTGTACGCCATTTCTTCTAATAAAAATGTCATTGTTATTTGTGTTAATTTTTCATGTTATTCTATCCCATGATCTTAACTGATAACTAATTTAATATGGCAAAGAAGAAGAAAAACAGGGGATTTATGGTATTTGAACTTAGATTATTCTCTGGTTCATTTAAACACGACGTTTGGCATTTTGCAAGGAATTTTATAAGATCACCGATGTCTTCTGCACATAATGATTGAATATTTTATGTTTGTATATGACGCTACATTCTCCTGGAGACGAGAAATCTGCAACTCTTTTATTTGGTCTTGAAAACTATCAAGGATGTGCCACAGAAGCACAACGCAAGATCTGGATGGACTTGAGAACTGCAACTTTTAAGAGGCAAAAATAAACTAAACTATGCAGTGAGAAAAATAATAAGATTTTTATGCCTATAGTCCATGTTCAATCTCACGAAAGTTTAGAAACAAATAACTCACATTATGCTCAGTTCCAGGAAATGAAAAGACGAAGGTTGCATGGGGAGAAACTGGAAAGAAGATCGAAGAGAGAAAGAGAAAGGTAGTGTATACTCTTTCAGCATAAATAAAAGCAAATAGAAAACTCTCATTGTTGTCCAACTTCAGCTTTTTTCTTTTGCCAGAGCCTATCAAGAGCACTATCGGCGTCTCCCTGCAAAAGTGTTGACAAGTCAATTGCTATAGCACACAAATGATGAACGTCAAAAGGAATCGAGATAAACCACCACAGAAAGATCATAAGATAATAATTCCAGAAAAGAAGAATCATGAATGCCCGAATTGTAGCTCCAAAAATATAAGTGAAAGAATCATATCTTTCTGTAACAAGTTTTGAACAAGGGATAATAAAGTTAGCTGAACGACAGCAACCAATATAAGCAAAAGAGGTAATTACTGTTATTAAAATGTACCAAAACATGTTACAAATGCTCAATTATCTGTTTCCCAAAAAAAAAAATGAGATGAGAAAAACAGTCAGAAATGTATTGGCATGATAGGAACTGACACCTCAGGCTAGTGAGCCATGTAAATGGCAACTATTTTGCTCCACATACAAAGATAAGTCGAGCATTTTTAAAGTACACAAGGCACAATAAATAGTTAACTCTTAGAACACTCATGTAATTCCAAAGGCACAGAAAAAGAGCGGCTTAGAATGACTCAGAACAATCCGAAGGAAAATTCCTTTAACGTGATATTCAGAAGTAACAAAAAAGCACTACCTGGGCACGAATAAATCCACATAGTGCATAAGTGGTGAACTGGCCAGTGTATCGGCCAGACTCATCTAAATGGCCAACGTTGAGCTGAACAGATGCATGATCCTTGGAAGTGATCAGCCTGTTAGTGGCAGAACTGCATCCAAATAGTATGTTAATTATCCATGAAAACCTAATATACATCTTCTAATCCAAAGTATTACTAGGAAGAAAGAAATACATACCACTTCCTCGGGATGTAAAGGTCCATGTTTTGTCCCTCATCGTTCTGCATCTTGAATATGGCTTTACGCTAATAGACTTTAGAAGTGGAAAGCTCCTGGGATTTAAAAGGGAAAGCAAATTAAAAGGCATGTCGTTAACAAAACAACATACTGTTTTCATGTGTAGAGAGAGCCTACCTGATACTAATTGTGTAATCGTGAAGTAATTCGACATTTTCAAAGGCATCCAACTAATTACACTTGGAGCATCAACCTCCACATGATACAAGTTTGAATCAAAGGAAATATCGAGAGATTTCAAACGTTTTATACTTGATTGGAGATTAAATCCTACTCAAAAATGCAAAAACAGCATGCTACTTTAACACAATCAAAAAGTTGAATGGATCCAAATAGTAACACATGTAATTGAGATACAGCATCTTTGTGGTGCTAAATCAATTAACGCCCTACAGGAAATACAAATTTCAATTGCACTTGATTACATGAACATGAATCGTACATCAATAATCCAAATTATTACAGAAACAATACAGGAGATGAGAACGAGATTGTACCTGCAAGTTGGAAGACAGACAGAGACGGCGCCGAAGAATGTGAGCGAGCACCATTGCTGGTTAAAGTTTGGTACGTAAAAGCCCTAAATCAGCACGGATTGACTGAAATAACCCTAGTTATTTTGTGCAATTACAGAACCCGATCCTTAACCAATCCCACAAATGATGGATGAAATGTTGAGGAATTTATACATTAAGTAGAGTAAAAATTTTGATCAAATTAAAAATGGTTAATAAGTTGATAATGGTAGGTTGATGGTGACCAATTTCTTTTGCTTGATTGTGGTTTTTATAAGAATTTTGGACATTTATTTTATCAAACACATAGAGATGAGCCAAAATGTGCTGATAAACTTATTCAAATACTGGGTAAATTACAATAAAACAAAATATTTTACATTAGCACCTGTGATATGGCTCAAATGGAAATATACTTTCGATATTTTTTAATCAAATACCTACATTTAGAATTTAAATCTGAAATTTCATGGGAGTCAAACTAGACAGCAAGGCAAGGGTTCAAATTTGGCTTTGAACTACTTGAAATAAGTCTAGTCTAGATTTACCTTTTGTTACAAAGCTGGGATCAACTTTATCCATGCTGTTAAAAGTATGTTTGATTCACAATTGTTTTTAATCAAATACTTACCATCAACTATTAACACCAACGACGATCTACCTAATACACATGTAAGTACGAAAGGAAATTTGGATCATTTGCATAGTTAAATGCCAAGCATATTCATCATTAATACCCACAAACAAACGTCTCTATGTATCATAAAATCCGTCCAATTCGTGATTGACTTCCATAAAAATCTAAGAAATAGCTCCTTCAAGGACAAAGGATTAAGACAGACAGGAAGATCCTTTTCTTTACCCCCAAGGGACGAAGGCATACACATATGAAGTCCTATCTGCATCACACGTTCAGAACTACATATAAGGTGCAAATACAAGAGAAGAAGACATGAATTTAGCATCACAAAGGCTCTAAAAGCATACTTACTATGTGCTGGTGGGGAGGTATGTGTTGATGAATGAAGAAAAATAGAGTGCAAAAGTAGCAAAGAAGACAATTTTATTTAGTTGAGAGCAAGATATCTACTCCTCAGCCTAAAGATAATTTGTTGCAACACCAATAGTACTGAAAGCATAAAAGATAACCTTTCATCTCTGAGTAATAACTTGGTACCTACATTGGTGGGATGGAATAGTCGAGGTACACAAATAACTTCCCCAAGAACCACCACCATTTATTATTAAAGAAAATGCATAAAATGAAAACACCTAGAAGAAAGCATAAAGCCAGTTCCAAGTTCCAACAAACACAAGTTTAGTGACAAGTAAATAGCAACCGAAAGAAATGGCTCACGAACCAGGCCAATTCATTAAAACAAAAATCAAGTTAATGCACTAAAATAGTAACAAGCATGTTCCATTTGTCTGATAATGAACTTTAAACATAAAACAGAACAGCCACTAACACCAACAAAGAACTGCTGGTAATACAAATACTAAATAGAAAACTCTCATTTTTCAAGAATGGTAACATCAAATGGAAAACTCTCATTGTTGTCCAACTTCAGCCTTTTTCTTCTGCCAGAGCCTATCAAGAGCACTATCAGCGTCTCCCTGCAAAAAAGTGTTTTCAAGTCATTTGCAGTAGCAGACAAATGATGAATGTCAAGAGCAAACTACATAAATCACCATAACAAGATCCTAAGATAATACTCCAGCAAAGAAGACCCATATAATAATAGATCTAAAAATATAAGAGAAAGAAGCATCACTCTTTCTGTAAAAAGTTTTTTGACAAGGAATAATAATAAGCTAGCAAAATGCCAACCACCAATATAAACAAAGTATACCAAAGCTAGTTATCGATGAGCAATTTTCAATTTCAGTTTCGCAGAAAGAAGAATGGGACAAGAAAACCAGCCAAAGATGTACCGCCAGTATATTGTGCAAGATGTATTGGCATGAGAGGCAGTCACACCTCAGGTTAGTAAGCCATGTAAACAGCAACCACTTCCACCCACATACAAAGATATGTCGTGCATTTTAAGGCCCGGGAGGCACAACGAATAGTTCAAAACAAGTAATTCGAAAGACACAGAAATGAACTGTTTGGCATGACTCAAAACAATCCAAAGGTCAAATTCCTCTACCATGATATTCAAAGGTAACAAGGAAGTTACCTGGGCGCGAATAAATCCACAGAGAGCATAAGTGGTGAACTGGCCAGTGTACCGGCCAGACTCATCCAAATGGCCAACATTGAGCTGGACAGATGCATGATCCTTGGAAGTTATCAGCCTGTTAGTAGCAGAGCTGCATCCAAATAGTACATTAATAATCTAGGACAACCTAACATCTTCATAAAGTAGATGAAGCGGGGCAGCTGAATCTAGTCAAAAGTGTTGGGAAGTAAGAAAAACATACCACTTCCTAGGGATGTAAAGGTCCATGTTTTGTCCCTCGTCGTTCTGCATCTTGACAATGGCTTTACACAAATAGATTTAGAAGGGGAAAACACCTAAATTTAAAAAGAAAGCAAGTTAAAGTGCAAGTCACTAACAAAAGAGTCTCTTCTTTCATGGGTAGGCAAACCTGCGCTAGTAGGCTCACACTTCCACAATAGATTATAATACAGAAGTATTCTGACGCAAAGTCATCCATAAAGGTAAAACTAATTAAAATTCGACCATTCAGCTTCACATTATACAAAAGTTTGAATCAAATGAAATATTAATATACTTCAAAAGTTCAAGTCATTGAGATTAGGAGATCAATATACCCAAGTACTGGTTGTGAAAGTGTGTATACAAAGATAACAATGTTTTTTTTAAATCTGAATAATTGAAACATGTAGGGTTTAATGATCACATATTGGGATGAAATCAGAATTCTGTCATTTATTTTAACAAACAAAATTTCAAATTCGTAAAAAAATAAATCCAATTGTGCCCATCCAGGATGGTTGAATAGAATTGCAGCAAAGTGAAGATAAACAATGCAAAGCAAACTACTCTTAACACAATCAGAAAAGGATACAAATAGTAACACATGTAATTAGTGCTTCAAACAAAAGACGGCATTAAGTTACAGCGCCTTCTATGGTGATAAATCAATTATGCTATACAGGAAATACAATTTTCAATTCCAGCCCAAAGCTTGATTACACGAACATGAATAATGCATTATGTATCCAAAAGAAAGAGAGAAATCCGATATACACTATAAAATTGGCATCATACAAAGGAGAAGAAACATGTGCTGTGCTTTGTACCTCGAAGACAGACTGACGACGACACCAACGGATGTGCTTGGAGAAGACGAACGGCGCTGCGGCTAAAAGGTTTATTATAGCAAAAACCCTAAACCAGCGCGGATTGACTTAAATAACCCTAGTTCTTTGGCACAATTACGAAAATCGATCCTTTGACCCACCCGACCCGACTCAATTAAGAAAGACCCGTGAAGAATTTCTGGTAGGTTGTAAGAGTCCGTTTGGATTGACTTAAACTTAAATGACTCTTAAGTCTAAAAATAAAAAGTATGAGAGATTTACTTTTGTGTTTTTACTTATTTTAAGACATTTTTAATTTATTTCAAATTATTTTTAACCTTACCAAACACTTTTTAAAAATAAAAGTAGGTTTAACCAATTTTTAAGTCAATCCAAACACCCTCTAACTCATAACTCCTTAACACTTTGTTTGGAGGTTGCCAGATATTGTTTCATAATATATCATATTGTATTACATCGTCGTGTATTATACTATTTTTTAATAAATATAATATTTTGATATATTGTAATGCATCATTTTCCATATGTAATATCACATATCAATAATTTAAAAGATAGATTTATAAAAAAAAAAAGAGTATGAGGTAGGCTACAATAAAAGATTGGGTAAATATTGAAATATGATTATTAAATAAAGATAAAATGAGAAAGGAAAAAAGAAATATGGATATCATTACATCAAATAGATGCTACACAGTATGAGACTTTTCATGGTGAGTATATTATTTTGCTGTACACAGATTCTCGAATAGGGTTCCACCCCGAAACTTAAGAAATTTGAGATCTTGACAGGTGCCATGGAAGGTGAATGCAGCCGAAAGTGTATAAAATATTTTTTTGGCTGTGAAGAATTTAATGGAGGTTGACAAAACTAGAAAAAACGTACCAAAAAACAACAAAGCTAACGCAAAACATGGCTCCATCTCTGACCTTACACACTTCTTTAAACTAAAATATTAACTGATCATACATCTGTAAACCTGGAAACTATTGACAAGGAATCCCTCATTACTACCTATGTTGTATGTCAGCTGGTTATATAATATAAGATTAACTTTCAATCTTGACACTTAATTTGCTCCTCAAAACCAGAGAAATAGTATTTTGATGCTTCTAACTCAATGAAAATGGAACATCATCTCAAATCGTGCACTCGAAACAAGAACAAATTGTTAACAATCAAATTCATCACTATCTCCTTTTTCACCTTGTTTCTAGTTGTCATCCTTTTCCATATCCAGTATTCATCCCCTTTTGATTTCTCCTTATCAGCAAGGTCCCAAACTCAACGAGCTTCTCTTTTCCAAGAGAATTACTCTAATGTCATTGAAATGATGACTGCAAAACTCAAACATTCTGTCACTTTCCTCCCACTCCAAGACTCTAGATTTAGAGAAACAGCTACAACAGGACACACTTGGTTTATGAGCTCTTTGAACGATACACACGAGGAAAATGAAGCAGAATACTTGTATTTCCCTTCTAAGGCATCTAAAGGACGGCTTCTTTGCTTTAAGGGACGGGATATGAAGGATGGAACGAAGAATTCATATGCTTTGGCATGGCGAGAAAGTCTTCCAGACTCTGCTATTCTATTGGAAGGACTAACATTTGTATCGTATACATATTATGATCACACAAATTTGTGGCATGGGTTATGTGCAGTGGCTCCTTTTGTTAGATGGTCAATGAAAAATGAATGTTTGAAGCCAGAAAGATGGGTGCTATTCCATTGGGGAGAACTGAGATTAAGAATGGGATCATGGATTCAACAACTTCTGCAAACGAATTTCGGTGAAGTTAAGGTGGAAGGATTTGATAGAGGAGATAATGTACCTTACTGTTTTGAGAAAGCAGTTGTGATGAGGCATGAGATGAGTCAAATGGGACAGGAGAATAAGCTGAAGACGTTCGACTTGTTGCGTTGCAAGGCTAGGAGTTACTGTGGCATTAATCCTGCAGGCAAAGGTAGAGAGATTAATGAAAGAGGATTTCCAATTATAAGACTTACTCTCCTGATGAGAAGAGGTTCCCGGTCATTCAAGAATGCAACTGTTGTGACTGATATATTTTCAAAGGAATGTGCCCGAGTTGAAGGCTGCATTCTGCACGTGGTCCAGTCAGACGATCTATCTTTCTGCGACCAGGTACACATTATCCCTTTTCTTCCATCAGTACTCAGTTGTCACTTCAGAAAATTTCAATAAAGCTACCAAAAAAAAAATCCATCTGCAAGCACTGAAATAACACTTGTGTCCTTTATCAGGTGAAAGTGCTGACCAACACTGACATTGTTGCATCTCCGTGTGGAGCACAGTTAACGAATATGCTCTTCATGGACCGTGAGAGCAGTGTGATGGAATTCTACCCAAAAGGATGGTTAGAGTATGCTGGCACAGGCCAATATGCTTACCACTGGATGGCGAATCAATCTGGGATGAAACATCAGGGTGCATGGTGGGATCCAGTAGGCGAGGAGTGTCCATCCCCCCAAGATCAGTGGCAGTGTTTTTCTTTTCATAAAGATGGCATGGTTGGACACAACGAGACCTATTTTGCAGAATGGGGTAGAAGAGTCATCGATCAAGTCAGGCTAATGAAGCAGGAGCAAGCCTCTGCAGATCAAGCAAACAAGCAACAACATGATTCAAAAGCATGTGTTTGCTAGCCTTGTTGAAGTATTGAGTAGCACCTTTAGTAGTAGAGTTTATAAGAGTTACAATCAAATGCATAAACTGTTTTGCCAGACATCATTAGCAAAACAGGCTCCTGTTTTAAGTAATGAAATATTGAACAATCTCCATTGCACAATAATCACTTTATTCTTAGATACACACACGGTAATCATTGTCATATACCAAGTATTATAATGAAAAAAGGATAAACTAATAGCAACCTCAGTGCCCTCTACAGATTAGGAGAATTTACATTAGACTGATACTCCGAGTTTCTACAATTGCATCCTTGATGCCCCCAATCACTAAAAATCAACCACTGCTTAGCATTTGTATGATGCCTATTGTGTGTTCCTCTCATCTTCATTAAAGCTTGCATCAGAAAACAACAAAACAGCACAGGAAGATAGGATTGCCCTAATCTCCGTGAAAACGTGGACAAGTATAGATCACAAAGAAGCAAAATAGTGAAAAAAGAACCACATGCATCACGTGGTTTGGTTTCCTTTCTCGATGATTCTCCTGTTCAACTATCTCGTGTTTTTTTAACCCCAGTTCAGCTTTGATCAATGTCATTCGCAGTGATAATGGAAAAAGTGTAAATTGTTAACGAAATAGGAAAGTCATTTAACTTGCAAGTAAGAATGATTTCCATAATCAACAAAATAAGTATACACCATGAGAATCTCAGATAGACCTGTCAATCAACACGTTTATAAACACCGCCACACTAATTCTATAGGAAAGTTTAATGGCTCTAACAACTTGAAGCAGTCTAAAATGTTAGAAGTTTGCTAGAGCATCATTCAAATTTAAAATCAGTTGAATATATACAGTTAGTTGACAAATTTCTGTCGCCCTGCACACTAAAGAACAGAGGAAAGAAAAAATGCAATCAGGTTTAGGCTGATAATGGTCAGTTGATGTATTCATGGAGATCTGGCAAGGACGTATCTGTTAAAGCACCATAAAACCCATACGAATAGCATAGAGCAGCGAAGCATTCAAACAAGTTGGCATGGTAGCATCGATGGAAAGGAAAAAGAAGGTTACGAGTACACTGCATTTCGAAAAAAATTACAATAATAACAATTGAAATTCCAAACAATTATAGAGGGAGAAAACTCTAACATACAAAATCTTATTTGTTAAGGTACATGAATTATATAGAGAAGTGACTAAAAAGGTCTAAAAGAATGTCAAACATACTCGGGAAAAAGGAGAACAAATTCATGGCAGACCAGTTGGTTAATAAAACCATTCTGAAACCTTGCTTCTGACTTGATTTCTTGTGCTACCTGCAACACGAACTATTTACAAGTACTAGCAAAAAGGTAATTTTGGATAGGAATCTGAAACCCTGACAAAGATGATATAACAGGTAGGCCAGTAAATGAGAGATTCGAGAAGATGCACACCTATAAGGAACATATCGTATAAAAATATTCTAGGACTCCTACATACGTTACACTCAAGGCAATGTTCAATTAGAAATACAAAACGTTAGTCCTGTTTGAAAATTCAGTCTAAGATTGCAACTTACACACTTTGCTGCTGTGCCAGTTCTAGATACGGAGAGTAGAAGGTAGATAGATGCCGGTCTTTGTTCTATATAGAATATGTGATGACAATCAGATGGTTAGATTCTCTCACTTTCCTCTTCAAATAAGATCAAACCATGAAGTCCTCCTTGTACATACCTCAACATTGGGAGTCTAACAGTTAGAAACTTAGGCGTACATTGGATCCATATTGAAATGGGGACATAGAAGAATTAAGGCACTATCCATGTCTTTTGAGCTCTTCAGTACTAATATGGGTCCAATAGATAGCGAGGAGACGAAGAAGACTAGATTGGCAGTGGACTATGACAAATGAAAAGTTGTATTACGTCAATGAAGTCTGTAGAGGTAGAAGACATAATTACCTCAATGAAATCAGTAAAAAAAAATTAAGCCAAGTTGATTTAGACCACAAAATGTGGGATTTAGTCTTAAGATTATTGGTCGTCGAATGGAGTAATATGCAGGCATAGGAACCATAACTTCTGTCTAAGACAATCATGGATGAACTATATGGATAAAATAACTAATAGAACAAGGACTCATTTTTCCATGGGTAGTAACTGTTAGAAAATTATTATGGAAACACAACTATGCTTATAGAGTAGTAACTCGAAATAAGTTAATACTTGCTCCATGTACAAGTCAAACGATTTACTCCATAGAAACCAACAAGTGAAGAAAAATACTTAACTCAATGTGTTTTTATGCAAAGTTTGAGATTATATTTAATTGGTTACTCTAGGGAAGAAATCCATTCTAAAAGTTAAGTCTTCTTTTTAGTTCAATGTATCTTCTACTTATTAAAGTACTGGTTTTGTAAGTATCTTCACTGGTGATTGATTGAAGAGATTAAAAGATAAAATTATCACCCAGTTTAAACTCTAGAAAAAGCTCTATTGTATGTTAACTATCCGTTTCCTACAAATTATATCCACAAGTGGAGTGTTTGCAGACCTTACGTCTACTTGTGTGAGGTACACCTTTTACGATGCACTATTTGACGTGACGAACAATTTGGTCTGCGTAATAGCCAAGTTTAATCAAAATTAAGTCTACGTAATAGCCAAATTTAGTCAAAACTTAACAAATATAACTTTCTTTGTCAAGATTACACAATACTCTCAAGAACAGCTTCCTTGTTGTCAACGAGAATTATGTAGCCGACCCCAACTTGTTTAAGGTACAGTTATTAAGCAACATTTATATCCGTTTTTCTCTTGAGAGAAGAATCCAACTGCGCGAATGGATTTCCTCACTGAAACTTACAGAATACTGCATAGATCTTGATAAGGGCCATGGAAGGTGGATCCCCAAGTATAAAATACTATTATTAGTTGTGACTTGTGAACAATTTGATGCAAGTTTGACGAAACTATAAATCAAGTACTTAAAAAACAATAAAACTAACGCAAAACATGGCTTCATCTCTGACCTTAGACCCTTATAAATAAAATATTCACAAAGCATACGTCTGTATATGGGGATTGCTTTTCCAAATCTTGCATCATGTGCTTATCACTTGAGTAAGAAATGCTAACACTAGCTTTACGTCAACTAGTTATTTAAATAGAATAATAGATTAACTTCCAATCTCGAGACTAGATTTGCCACAGAAATAGTTAAGAAGATTCAGTTTTAGCATAACTGATGGTAATGGAAGATCATCTCAAGTTATGCACACAAAGCAAGAGAAGATGCTTCTCCACAAAATTCATCAGCATCTTTGTTTCCTCCTTGTTCTTGGTTATCATCCTTTTCCAAATCCAGTATTCATCCCCTTTTGAGTTTTCTTTATCAGCAAGATCCCAAAAATGGGGTTTTCTTTCTCAAGAAAATTACTCCGGTGTCATCAAAACCATGACTGAAGAACTCAAAACCTCTGTTACTTTCCTCCCCCTTGTAGACCTTAGATTTAGAGAAACAGCCACAACTGGCCACACATGGTTTATGAGCTCTTTGAATGACACACTCGAGGAAAATGAGACAGAACACTTGTATTTCCCTTCCAAAGCATCCAAAGGACGCCTTCTTTGCTTTAAAGGAAGGAACACTAGGGATGGCACAAAGAATTCATATGCTTTGGCATGGCGAGGAAGTCTTCCAGAATCTGCTATTCTATTGGAAGGCCTAACATTTGTTTCGGACACATACTACAACCATGAAAATCTGTGGCATGGAATATGTGCAATGACTCCTCTTGTAAGATGGTCAATGAAAAATGAGTGCTTGAAGCCCACAAGATGGGTGCTATTCCACTGGGGAGAACTGAGATTAAGAATGGGATCATGGCTTCAACAACTTATGCAAGCTAGTTTTGGTGAAGTTAAGGTGGAAGGATTTGATAGAGGAGATGTACCTTACTGTTTTGAGAAAGCCATTATCATGAGGCATGATCTAGGCCAAATTACGCGGGAGAACAAGCTGAAGGTGTCCGACCTTCTGCGCTGCAAAGCAAGGAGCTACTGTGGCCTTAATCCTGCAGGCAAAGGTAGAGAGATGAATGAAAGAGGATTTCCAATTATAAGACTTACACTATTAATGAGAAGAGGTTCTCGCTCGTTCAAGAATGCAACTGCTGTGACTGATATATTTGCAAAGGAATGTGCCCGAGTTGAAGGCTGCATTCTGCACATAGTTCAGTCGGAAGATTTATCTTTCTGTGACCAGGTACATATTTTTCCCTTCTTTCTATCAGTATTCAGTATACCCCAGAAATTTCAATGGAGCAGTACTTTACAGAATGAAATATACAACTAAATCTTACCAAGAAACTTCCATCAGCAAAGATTCAGATTACACTACATGCAACTTCAGTAGTATCCAGGTAATCACTGAAATAATGTCAATGTCCTTTATCAGGTGAAAGTGCTGACCAACACTGACATTGTTGCATCTCCACATGGAGCACAATTAACAAATATGCTCTTCATGGACCGCGAGAGCAGTGTAATGGAGTTCTTCCCAAAAGGATGGTTAGAGAATGCTGGTGTAGGACAATATGCTCACCACTGGATGGCAGATCAATCGGGGATGAAACATCAGGGTGCCTGGTGGGATCCAATAGGCAAAGATTGTCCATCGCCACAAGATCATCTGCAGTGCTTTCTTTTTCATAAAGATGGCATGGTTGGACATAACGAAACCTATTTTGCAGAATGGGCAAGGAGAGTGATTGATCAGGTTAGGCTAAGCAAGGTGGGGCAACCCTCTGAAGATCAAGCAAAGCAACAACATGATTCAAAAGCATGTACCTGCTAGCTTACTGTTAAAGCATTAAGTAGCATAAATAAGGGTAGACTTCATAAGAGTTAAAATCATATGTATACACTGTTCTGCCCGACATCTGCAAAACAGGCTCTGCTATTTTAACAAAAGAATTATACAACATACTCCATTGCACCATAATCACATTTTTCTTAGATAAGCACCCAATGGTCATTGTCATATAGCAAGTATTACAAAGAACAATAAAATGAAAAGAAAAAGGTTAAACTAATAGCAACCCATGGTGTTTCTACAGATTAGGAAACTTTACATAAGACTAATATCCGGAGTTCCTACAGTTGCCCCCCTTGCTTCCCAAATCACTAAAAATCTGCCACTGCTTAGAATCTGTTTGATGGCTCGAATAGATTGTGTCTTCATCAGAACTTGTACCAGGAAACAGCAAACCAACATAGAAAGTAGGGTTGCACTTATCTCCGTGAAAACTTGGCCAACCAATATATTACAAAGAAGCAAAATAGAGCAAAAAGAACCACATGCATCACATGGTTTGATCCTTCCTGGATGATACTCCTGTTCAACCGTCTCATGTTGTTCTTTACTCCTGCCTGAGCTTTGATCAATGTCATTTGCTGTGATAAAGGGATAAGTGTAAGTTTTTAAGGAAATGGGGAAGTCATATAACGTACAAGAATGATTCCATAATCAATAAATTAAGCATACAGGATGAGAATCCCAGACAGACCGACCAATCAACATGTTTATAAACAATGCCAAGCTAACTCTAGGAAGTTTAGTACTTCTAAGTTCTAACGGCCTGAAGCAACTAAAGCTGCAGCATTTTAGTTTGCTAAAAGGGATAGCTCCTAGAAAATACATCATTCAGATTTAGAATCAGTTGAATATAACAGTTTATTGTCCAGTAACCTGAACACATTACCCTCAAGAACAAAGTTGAAAAAAAGTGGGCTTATCAATTATCATAGTCAGTTGATGGACAAGGACATATTTTCAAAGAACTTGAGAGAGCATAGAACAACGAAGGCATTCAGGCAGGCTGGCATGGTAAGGAAAGGGAAAGGAAGGTTACAAGTACACATAGTTCTAAGAGAGTTATAGTAATAACAATTGCAATTCCCAGATTGTAGAAGGAGAAAGGGTGAGAGTGAGAGAGAGAGAGAGAGAGAGGCATAAAGGCTGTAAATAAAGGTAAGCAATTAAAAACTTTTTCCTCATTTATAAGATTAAATATAATTCTGGTTCATGTTAAATTGTTATCTAGTAATAGTAATAAGAAAATAAATACCAAAAAAGCTCTAATATACTAAAATTTATTGTTAAAGCATATGAAATACATAGAGAAGTGACTGAGATGTCTTAAAGATGTCATACATACTAGGAAAAAGGGAGAATGAGTTCATGGCATACCAGTTGGTTAATAAAATCATTCTGATACTTTGCTTCTGACTCAATTTCTTGTGCTACCTGCAACATAAAATATTTATAAGAACAAGCAAAAGGATAAATAGGTATACAAATTGAAACCATGACAAATATAATAGACTCCCTCTATCCCATCCCCAATTTATGTGACACTCTTTCCTTTGTATTCGATCCATAAAAGAATGACACATTTCTATAATTAGTAACAATTAGCTTTAAACTTCCATTTTATCCTTACTGAGATGATTTATAGTCATACAAATATTTATGCCTTCCAAACTTTGCACCTAGTCAAACACTATCACATAAATTGGGACGGAGGGAGTAGCAAGTAGGGCCGACAAATGAGGGATTGGAAAAGATGCATCTAATAAGGACATATGGTATATGAAGATCTTCAGGATTTACACCCAAGCAATGTTCAACTAGAAATACAAAACTTTAGTCCTGTTTGAAATTTAAGTCTAAGACATTGCAACTGACACACCAATGATGCTGATGCATAGGTGTAAATGCAAAAGTCAATGACTGAATTAATTTTCTTATCCAGGAGGATTTGATCAATTAAAGATAACACACTCACTCTCAATTTCCGTTTCCACTCTCCATCAATTGCTTAGCCAGTCAACAGAGAATCCTCCGCATACCACCGACATTTGGATCATTAAAACACTAACTATGTGATTCAACTAAGCCACGTGAAGTAGCATTAAAAGAAAATATGCACATCCATTATATATTTCAGGAAATTAAAAAATTATTATTAGGCTCAAGAACTGCAATATCACTTATTTATCCCTATGAAGTTTGAACCTAAGATAATATCACTAGGTAGAGTATCCATTGAGTACAATTAATTTACAATACGCGTTATTGTCATTCTTTTACAAGATTCAACCACCAACTCTTCGTCTGATCTTTTAGACAGCGAATTAACTAAAAAAAATTATAGGTAATGTACAAAGGATCTACTAAGTTAGACCAAGAACACACATATTGAAGAGATGCTATGCCATCCTCCAATAATCTTCTCACATAACTTGCCTCGCTTTACCATTGTAACAATCACTTGAAGCCTAAAAATAGCAGATTTATTATCAAGTTAAGGCATCATCATTGATTTATATTACTAGAACTGTCCTTATTTTCATATTTTGAAACTAACGGGAGATTGTTAGATGATGTTTCAATAAATTTTGAAACAACGAATTTTATTAAATAGATTTAAGTCTTTTGGATTTTAAAGTAGTTTATGAATATCCAAAATGAATTTGTGAAATTTATATCAGATCCATTCTTGATGTCCTAAATTCATATATCTCATATTCATGAACTTTATCTAACATGTTTTGGAATTTTCAAGAACTCTTAGCATGTAAACAGGGCTGGTATCTTTGGAATCCCAAGTAGTACAGTAATTTTTTTTAATTGAAAAGCATTTAAGGGAGACATTGATCAAAATATAAAATCCTAGATTCATGAATAGAAGATCAGCATTTCTGAAATACATAAAGTTATGATCACCAAGATAGAGCTGCCACAGTATTTCTGTTTGGTCATAGAGAGACTTCAGCTATCTATTTGCTCGAGGAGATTTTTCAACTATCGTAGAGAAGCGTGTTTACGTGTCTCTAAGCCTAGCAAGTTTCATTTTGGTTTTCTAATGAATATTATGTTCTAACAGAATAACACATCACCAAATTTGAAATGTACATTAATCTTACAAACGCCACCAGTTATGCAATAGCTATTCTCCTACAAAATCAAAATTGGAAACAAAGACAAAGTGTTAGGGAAACATACATTTCTGAGCTGTTTTACTTGCTTGCGAAGACCTGTGATCTCATCATCTAGGTCTCCGTGCATCGGATCAATCCGCAACTGTATTTCATCTGCACCACCTACTTGCCTCGTACTCAATCCATCCCTTATTAATCAAACGCATAAAACATCTTAATTTCCTCAAAAATAAACCAAAAGAAAGTGTAATTTAGAAAATGATAAAAAAAAAAAACGGTAAATACCTGGATCTATAGGAAGCAGCACCGTAGAAATCACCGCCTCTATGAGAGCTAGAAGCCATTGAAAGAGAATACTGAAGGAACCTCGAAACCCTAAGAAAAACTTGAAACTATCGTACAAGGAATGAAACTTTGGTTCCGTGCTGCCAAAGATCGTCGAGTACTTGAATTTTCTGTTCGGTTAAAAGAAAATTGCTGTGAGTCACAGCCTGTTACCTTTTTCATTTGGTATATCTGATGACGTTGAGAGTACATGTTCACCGTTCGATTAAACAATCTAACGGCTATTAATTTGCCAAGTAATATGAGTTGTGCTCAGATGTAGACCCACCTGTTTGTTGGGTTGATGGGTAGGCTCAACCACTGATTTGATGCCACGCAGGATAAAGTTATGTGTTAATTTCGTTTGACCGTTCAGCTCTAAAAAAATTTAGAGGACAAATCTTTTTGGCTAGAATTTAGCAATGGTAAAATAACATATTTCACACTATGTTATTTTATTTTTTTGAATATTTTTACTTATTTAATTTTAATATCTTTTAATTAAAAATAAAAAAATAGTTTATTTTAAATTAAAAAAAATATTATAAATTTTTTAAATTTCTGACCAAAAATTTTTAGTCATTTAGCATTACCCGTTTTTTAAAATACAACATGCACGCCATGCGGGCAGATATTTATTAGTAACAAATTCCAAACTATTTTTAAAACCTTACTTTCACAAAAAAAAATTCCGAAACAATCTTTCTATCTATATGAAGATAGTACTCCCTCTATTCCTAATTACTTGTCCATTTTTCCTTTATAGTTGTCCCTAATTACTTGTTCATTTTGACAAATTAAGAAAAAACAAGAAAAAATTATTTATTATATCCTCAATTAATTACTTTTGAAGAGGTAGAACTTCTTGAAAATCTTAAAATTTTAATTCATCCACTTCATAAAATGGTAAATTCACTATGTCGATAATTGTTTTCTTAATAGGTGGGTCAATTTAAAAGTGGACAAGTAATTAGGGATAGAAGAAGTAGTAAAATCGGCATACATTTTATCATGTAAAATTTAATTTATTATAAAATTCATTGATTATGTTATTATCGTAACTTTTTCTCGTCTAATTTAATTAAAATATTAGTACTATTTCAACACTCCCTGGGACACTTCTAATTAGTTAAATGATGAAAGATTATTTTAGTTTGAAATTTGAAACTTGAAACTAAAAGAAACTGAAATAGAGATGGCAAGAAAATTAACGGCACATGCCAACCCTATAATAGTGTTCCACACTACAGGGAGAAAGACGCCAAAACAAAAATATAGATGTTATAAATTCATTGTATTACGTGGATTATCCATTAGATTTATTCAATAATTAATTGGATTCATGTATAGGAGCTTCCAAGGTGATAAGAATATTTAGAATAATTATGTATCTACTAGTTAGATGACTTTTGAGAGTGATATCTCAACACTATAAATAGAGATATCACTCACCATTTAGATGACACACTTGAATAAGAAAAGTTTACTCTTCTATCTATACTTCTTGTCTTCTTATTATTATATTATATTATTTTGAGCTTTCTTTTATAATACGTTATCAACACAAAGTTCCTACTTGCAAAGGTATTATATAAATATTCTTATTTAATTCACCTATTCTTTCATAATCTCATCATGTCGAATTTATCCAAACTTGAGTTTGTGGCACTAGATATTTCTGAAAAAAATTACCTTTCATGGGTACTCGATGCTGAGATTAACTTAGTTGCTAAAGATCTTGATGCCACCATTACTCAGGGAAATGAATCATTGAGCGAAGATAAGGCGAAGGCTATGATTTTCTTTATCATCTTGATGAGGGCCTGAAGATTGAATATCTGACGGTAAAAGATCCATTTGAATTGTGGACTGATTTGAATGGGAGGTATGACCACCTAAAGGCTATAGTATTGCCAAAAGCTCGTTATAAGTGGATGCACTTACGGTTTCAAGATTTTAAGACTGTAATTGAATACAACTCTGTTGTATTCAGGATAACCTCCCAATTGAAATTATGTGGGGAAACTATAAAAAATGAGGACATGTTAGAAAAGACACTTACTACTTTCCATGCTTCAAATGTGATATTGCAGCAGCATTATCGTGAAAAGGATTTTCAAAAATACTCTGAATTGATCTCATGCCTTCTGGTGATTGAGCAACATAATACCTTTTTAATGAAAAATCATGAAGCTCGTCCCACTGGAGCTGCTCCGTTACCGAAAGCAACTGTGGTAGAAGCACATGATCAATCTGAAGTAAAAAGAGATGATCTTCGGGGCTATAATAATGCGCGGGGACGTGGCAAAGATAAGAGGCGATACAGTAATCGTCGAGGTGGTGGTCATGATAAAAGGGAGAACAACATGAGTTCTCAAAATAACCCCTCAAAAAGTAATTGTCATCGTTGTGGCATGATAGGTTATTGGAAGAGTGAATGTCGCACACCTGAGCATTTTGTTAGGCTCTACAAAATTCCTTTAAAAGAAAATGAAATAAAGGTGGTGCCTTCTCTTTCAATGCTCGAGTTGAGTCACATTTGACTCTTAAAGATGGTGATAAGCCAAGAACATCTCAGAAATACGATAAGGATGTTGAAGCAAATTTGGCTTTAAAGGATAATGTTTTTGATGGGATATTACTGATCATATGGAAGTTGATGGCTTTTTGAAGATCGAAACTAAAGTTTGATCTTTTAACTGGGGAATGCAGTTTGTTGCTATTTTACTTATGTATTTTTTTAATTATCATGTTCTTTATGCTTAAGCATTTAAATTTTTGTTGTTAGTCTTGTTTCGTACTTCTTTTGATATATTTTTATTTTAATGAAAATTAATAGAAATCTCCAATTGTCAATTGGATCCAAGATGAGTAATAGAGATGTGTGCCTTCTTGATAGTGCTACAACACATACTATATTAAGAGAAAAGAAATACTTTTCTAATTTGGTTATGAAAATGGCATATATTAACACAATATCAGGTAGTACAAAATTAATTGAGAGCTCTGAAAGAGCGACTTTATTACTGCCTGGAGGGACAATATTGACCATTGACAATGCATTATATTGTAGTAAGTTTCAAAGTTATTCGTCAAAATGGCTATCATGTTGACTGCTAATGACGAAAAGGTCGAGTACATTTACATTACTACAATTAATACAGAAAAGAAAATTGTCTGGGTTGTACTATATAGTATAAGTACAGTTGAATCACATGCCGTAGTAAACAAAAGATTCGCTAATTTTAATGATTTTATCATTTGGCATGATCGGTTGGGCCATCTCGATTTTAATATGATGCGTAAAATAATTGAAAATTCACGTGAACACACCTTAAATAGCCCAAATATCTTCCAGTCAAAGAATTCTCTTGTGTTGCTTGTTCTCAAGGAAAGTTGATCCTTAAACCATCAACAGTCAAGATTGGAATTAAATCCCTTGCATTTCTGGAACGTATACAGGGTGATATATGTAGATCAATTCAACCTGCATGTGGACCCTTTAAATATTATATGGTCTTGATAGATGCTTCTACAAGATGGTCACATGTGTGCTTATTATCAACTCGCAACATGACTTTTACGCTATTATTGGCTCAAATAATAAGATTAAAAGCACAATTTTCAAATTATACAATAAATTAAAGACAATCCATCTAGATAATGCTAGTGAGTTTACATCTCAAGCATTTAATGATTATTGTATGTCTATTGGAATAACAGTTAAATATTCAGTTGCTCGTGTTCATACTCAGAACAGTCTAACAGAATCATTGATTAAACGTCTGCAATTGATAGCTAGACCGTTGCTAATGAGAACAAAGTTGTTTGTGTCTATGTGGGGGCATGCTATTTTGCATGCAGCAGCACTTGTGCGCGCATAAAGTCGACCAATTATCATGAATTCTCCCCATTACAATTAATTTTTTGTCAAGAGCCAAATATTTCCCATCTTAAAATTTTTGAATGTGCGGTATATTCCGCGTGCTCCACCACAACGTACAAAGATGGCCCCCAAAGAACTTTGGGGATATATGTTGGATCCATTGTATTATGTGGATTATCCATTAGATTTATCTAACAATTAATTGGATTCATGTACAGGTGCTTCCAAGGTAATAAGAACATTTAGGATAATTATGTATTTACTAGTTAGATGACTTTTGAGAGTGATATCTCAACACTATAAATAGAGATATTACTCACCATTTGGATGACACACTTGAATAAGAAAAGTTCACTCTTCTATCTATACTTCTTGTCTTGTTCTTATTATATTATATTATTCTGAACTTTTTTTTATAATAATTGATCATATATTTGTTTATTTTCTTGGAAGTTGATACTATTTGTTACCGCCATCAATTACTACTCCCTCTGTCCCTAATTACTTGTCCACTTTTGAATTGACACACATATTAAGAAAGCAATTATTGACATAGTGAGTTTACCATTTTACCCCTATTAATTATGAAGTGGATGATTAAAAATTTAAGATTTTCAAGAAATTGTATCTTTTTCAAAGTAATTAATTGAGGGTATAATAGGTAAAAAAAAATTGTTCCTTTCTTGATTTGTCAAAATGGACAAGTAATTAGGGACAACTATAAAAGGAAAAGTGGACAAGTAATTATGGACGACAGAGGGAGTATTATCAACTATTACTGATAGATACTACTAACAATAACACCATTAATAACCAAATCCATCCCAAAATCCAAATCAGCAATTGACACCAACAACTATTAGTCACGATATAATTATTTAAATTTATTTTATTTGTATAGTAGTATTAAATTAATTTTTACCGATTTTAAAATAAAATGATTTTAATATTTAAAATATAAATAATATTTCCTCCGTCTTATTCTATGTGGCAATATTTGACTGGGAACGAAGTTTAAGAAATAAATGAAAACTTTGAAATGTTTACCAAATTGCCCTTTAAAAAGTAGACTCACTTTTCTCTCTCCTCATAAATGTATTGGAGTACTATTTTTAAAATTAAGTGGGATAAACAAAGGTAAAAGAGGAATTATACCGTTAAATACTTATCATATAAGAAAATGTGACATTCTTTTTGAAATTGACCAAAAAAAAAATGATGCCACATAAAATGGGACGGAGGGAGTTTGAATTATAAAATATTCACATCTTAAGAGTTACCATCTTAATTAATACTTAAACGTGTTTTTAGAAGAAGAGATGGGTGACGTGGCAAGGTGGTAGCTAAGCAGTGACAACAAGTATACCAATTTTGAAAGTCAAAAATGAAATAAGTTGAAAGTCAAGAACGCCAGACTTTCGCTCTATCATATTCCGATAACCTATTTGACCAGTATTTTATTACTCTACTTAGTAATATTCTAGAAATCTATTTCATTATTAGATTAATAAGTAGTAGAAAATAATTAAAATAAACCATATTTCTAGTTCAATCATCCTTTCTTTTAACTTCTAATTTTATAATAGAAAATAAAAAATATAAGGAGGTCAAAAGTTGAAGAAAAACTCTTCTGTTAGAAGAAAGAACCTTTCTGAAAATAATAAAAGAAGAGGATTGAATATATATATATATATATTGTATGAAAAATATTTTCAAAAGAATTATTCCCTCTATCCCTATTTAGTTGTCTACTTTAGAAATGACACACATATTAAGGCAACAATAATTAACATAGTAAAGTTACAATTTTACCCTTATAATACAATTTACAATTCCAAAATAAATTTACTCAAGAAAACTAATAAATGCTCTGGAAAATTCATAAGTTTATATTTCTGAAAACTTTTTCACTTCAAAATTACACCACTTCTTTGAATTCAAGTGAGATAAATTGGAGGGAAACAACATACACTTTTACAATATGCTTAATTTTTCCCTTTGAATCTTCAAATGCTTCTATTCGATCTTCATCTTTCCTTTTTAAATTTTTGACTTCAATAATTTTTGGATCTTCAATCAATATAAGTGAGCCTTCTACTTTGATAGGTGTATTAGTTGAAATTTCAAGTTTATTTCTATCCATTTTTTTGAGTAAAAAAATTGTTCAAAATTTTTACTTATAAACTAACGAAATATTTTTTGGGTAACTTAAAGGATTATGTAACTCCCCAAGTATAATAAATGTATTGTCCGGTTCTAAAAAGAATGAATTACAAGTTAGAAATTTTCAAGAAGTTTAAATGAGGGTATAATAGAAAAAAATTGTTTGTCATTTCTTGATTGTCAAAATGAACAAGTAAATAGAAATAACTAAAAAAGAAAATATGAACAAGTAACTAGGAACAGAGGGAGTATTAAATTGATCATTTACTATGGCAAGAGTTTTTTACTCTTGACAACTCATTCTCCATGTGTCATGTTGCATGTAGGGAATTGGACAAGTGGCGTCATTGTTTCATGACGTTCTTTCCCTATATATTCTTCTCATTTTGTTCATTATAGTATGTAACAAATAATCTATTTTATTTCTGAATCTCTCGTTTCCCTCTTTCTCATTTTGGGCTATTTTAATTAATTAATTAATGTTTATTTTATTTTTTTATTAATAATTTGTTGATGTTAATTAATTTGTCGTTTTTTGTATCCTTTATTAAAGATAGGAAAGACTTATTATTTAATTTCGGGGAAACATTTCACACCCTATGAAATAGTTTTTTAGGACAATGTTCAACACGACTCAAGTATTAATTTTCTGCACTAATATTTACATATTATCATAGTAATATTCATCTATTCTCAGGACTACTTTTTGTTAAATAATAAATTGTATTATTATTATGAAATTTCAATTATTTCCCCAACGTATAAATATATTCACAATTTTTTACACTTCAATTCACTAATTATTTAAGTCTGAGGTTCAAGAAAAAAAATATTATTCCCTCCGTTTCATTTTATATGTCATTTTTTTACTTTGCACTTGCATTAAGAAATAATGTAATTTTATCCTTCTATCTTTATTTAATGTTTTCTTAAATCAATTTTATTAATAAATGACAAGATTAATTAGCTATTTTATTAAGGGTATAATAGGCAAAATATGATAATTTATGCATAAATTTTGTAAAATAACAAATATTATGATCCAATTATTTATAGAAATAGATGACATATAAGGAGAAAACTTCAATTCACATATCACATGCGTTGTGGGGTTGAGATTAGCTCACTAATGAGCTTCACGACTTCACATGTCAATAGTGTACCATCAAAAAGAACGCCACGCAATAGATAAAGGCAATTGCTTCTCTATTAAATAAATAATAATTTAAAGTTAAATTTTAAATATAATTTTTTTTTTAATAAGAAACATCTTTTTATCGAAAATAAGTCATCTCAATTTCTCTTTTTGAGTCGAGCTTTACCGTCCACGCAATATCCCACGAGCCCAAATCCCGTAGACAACTCATCCTACGCGTTCCCCAACCCACGCCTAAAAAAAATCTGGCACGACGCCCTTTCTCCTTCACTCTATATATTCCTCCTACACTTGCGGACTTTTCACTAAATTTACAAAACAGAGTCATTTTACTTTCTGAAAAAAAATATATATACATATTTGTTGCCTGCCACCATGGGAAGTGAAGGTGATTGCAAGACAAATCAAAGGAAA
Organism: Solanum acaule; assembly: GCA_036250505.1. NCBI lineage: Eukaryota > Viridiplantae > Streptophyta > Magnoliopsida > Solanales > Solanaceae > Solanum > Solanum acaule. Next base: position 35,124 of record JAJOOR010000317.1, read on the forward strand.
CCCAGATTTCTTTGCCTTCATGGATTTCGAACGAGTGGAGCAATTTTGAAGAAGCAAATATTTGATAAATGGCCAACTCAAGTGGTGGATAAATTGGATCTAGTTTTTGTTGATGCGCCTTTTCCATCTCAAGGCAAATCTGAAATTGAAGGCATCTTTGACCCTCCCTATTACGAGTGGTTCCAATTCAATAAGGTCGCTTCCTTTTTTAAGTATTAAATCGTACTTGATTCGATCACATAGCTCTTCCTTCAATTTCGATCTAACAACTAATTGTTGTTGTTTTACAATACAGGAATTTACAGAGTATGAGAATTTTGATAAATGTCTTGAATACATAGAAGAATGTATGATTAAGCATGGGCCTTTCGATGGTCTTCTTGGTTTCTCTCAGGTAATTCAAGTTTTTTTTTTCCTTCTCTTTATTCGTTATTGGATTGGTTATAAATTTGGTTCAATGTTTTTTGCGTTTATTTTGGAAGTATTTGATAAGAAAAAAAGGTCTGTTATCAAAAATATTTTTTCCATGAAAACAATTGTTTTTTTAAAGCAAAAAGACATAATTTAGACTATTTCCGGTTAAAGGTGGAATAAAATTCTTTATTTGAGGTTGATGCTTTTTTTAAAAAAGATACTCTACTATAATAATTATTTCTTCTCTGCATTTGTTGTCTGTTTTAAGTACTTTTCTCTTTTTCTTTTTTCATATTTCAAATTTATGATATTACATGTTTGTTTATTACTAGAAAATAAATTTGTACAATTTGATTTTGAGTATCTCTGTCTTTTGATACAATTCAGGGGGCAATTCTTTCCGGAGCATTGTCCGGGTTGCAGGCTAAGGTACACACTACACACTACGCGATAAATTAAATTTTTGTTTAGTTCTGTGTGAAATGAAAAATATCAAAATTCGAATCGTAATGTCATAATTATTCGTGTTCAATTTAATTTTTCATGATAATTGATGATTACATGGTGTGATATTGGCAGGAAGTGGGACTTACAAAGGTTCCAAAAATTAAATATCTGATAATAATTGGAGGTGCTAAATTTCAGAATAAATCAGTGGCCGAAAAAGCTTATTCATCAGCAATTACATGCCCTTCCCTTCATTTTTTAGGTACCTTTCTGTTCCTACAAAAAATTTCAACACGTTTGTATTGTTGTTCTTTGGCTATTTTACAGTACACGTAGTATGATATTTTTTATTTATTTCATAATGTTGTGTGCAAAATGAACAACATATTAATTTGTTTCTTTAAAATGTTTGTTTTATTAAGTAGGACAAGTCAACTATAGATTCTGGTCAATTTGGGCCGAATCGATTAAATCGAATTTGTTAAGAAATTTCATGGAAAAAGGCCCAAAATAGTCCCTTATCTTTGGGTTAAGACTCATCATTCTTGAGTTTTCACATAGAGCATTAATAGTCCCTCATGTTTGCAATATTGGTGCACTTTTGGTCTTCCTTAAAAATTTTGCCTATTTTTTAATATTGATTTTATTCATAACTTATGTATGGAATGTTTAATCGTCATTTTATATATTTAATAGAAATAATAACTCCATGTGAGAGATTGTGAGAAGAAAAACACATTATTTTGTTTAGTAGAAACGTATTGTAGGTAAAGTCGAGAGGTTCATCACGGCGATTTCACGTATAATAGTACAATTTTTTTTTCTTGCAATGTCTTATGTTAAAATGTTCTTAGTTTAGCTGCAGTAATATTTATATTGAACAGAACAATGTGTTCTTCTTCTCACCTTCTCTCACATAGAGTTATTATTTCTACTAAATATATAACAAGACGATGGGACATTCCTTACATAAAATTATGAACAAAATTAATGTTAAAAAAAAGGCAAAAGTTTAGGGGAGGATCAAAAGTGCACCAATAATGCAAACATGAGGGACTATTAGTGCTACATGTGAAAACTCAAGAATGACTTTGAGTCTTAACCAAAAGATTGAGGGACTATTTTGGGCCTTCTCTCTATAAAGGAATTGTTAAACAACAGGAGTTGTTTGATCGATGGTATAAGGTATATCAATCTCGAAATATTTCACCTTTGCTTATGAATATCAATTAATCTCAAGAATTAGTTATTCTGTTTAAAAGATAGATAGTTAATTGTGTGAGACATTCCAACCGTCATGTAACCAAACTCCTCCTAAATTCTGGTGTCATAACTAATTGCAGTTATGAGGTTTTTCAATTGACTTATTAAGCAATAGCATAAGCTAGAAAATCCAAACTTATGACTTCAACATGCCTATTTTTAGGAGGGGGTGGGGGGTCCAGCTGCTAAACTTCAACATGTTATTATCGCCACATGTATCCACAGCTCCTAATTTTCTTAAATGTATTTTAATATGTTATAGCAGGTGGTATGCTTTATTTTCAGGGCGATTAGTTATATTTGTTATGAATAATTATCTATAATAACTTTTAAGTGATCTAACAATGATAAAATCTTACTTTTCACACTTTGAAGATGAATTGTTTTTTTTTTAGAAAAAATATACGATATTAATTACTGGTTATTAATTGATCATTATAGGTGAGAAAGATTACCTAAAGAAGTATGGGATAGAACTGTTGGAATCATGTGTTGATCCAGTGGTGATTCATCATCCTAGGGGCCACACTATACCAAGATTTGGTAAACCTCTTTAACTATTTTATTAATTCAACTTCATTTAATGTTTATTATATCCTGTGTTGTTAATTAATTCTTCTTGTTTTTTCAGATGAGAAAGGATTAGAGAGTATGCTTAGTTTCATTGAGAAGGTGCAAGCAGAGATTAGTACAAGTGAACAAGTTTGATAATTTTTTAAATTTTTTTTGTGGTAGTCCCTCGTTTGGGACATATAATTTCCACTTCTTTTTTTTTTGTTAATAAATAAAATAGTACCGAACTTATTAGAAAGGTTACAGAAGTATGTCCATGCTATTGTATTTACGGCAGTTTGCCATTCTATTATATTTAAAAAGGCTTAAATTATCGACTGCCCGTAAAGTTGTCCACATAATTTACTTAGACACTTCAACTAAGACTAGTATTTATTGAACATTTTTACCTATTCAAAAATTGTTTTTATTAGGCAATTTTTTTTATAATGAGCAAATTAAAAAATAACATGTGGCACCGGGCCCTCAAAAATTATTTAAAAAATAATTTTTTGTTTAAAATTATTTCAAATACATTTTATATCTAATTTTTTAAAAAAGAAAAAGAAAAAAATAAATGAAAATGTCAACCTATTCTACCCAACCTCCTTTCATCTTCTTCCCGAATCACATTCTTTTTCAAATCACAAAACATAATTTCTTTTCAAATAACTTGAAAGATTAACTTTTTAAAAAAAAATATTTTCATACTAAGATTGAAGAAGGAAAATTTTACCGGCGATTATTTATTTCTACATCGATCACAAAAAGAAATTGATAGCTCAAAAATTAATTCTTACGAATTTTTGAATATCATTTTGATAAATTTAATGGGTTTATATTTGAATTTTGAGAAACATATTTGTTTGAAAATTGTGATAATAAATATTGTCTTACTTCTTTTATACGTAAAATCATTTATCTTCTTCTTCTTCATATTTATTCCATTATTTTTATGAGATTTGAAATAAATTGTACAAAAGAAAGTCTTTCTTTCAAATATAAATCGTATGATTTCTTCATAGTTGATTTTCATTTATTTTCAGATTTGGAAGAAATTATAATTTTTTTTATAAAAAGAAAGAAAAACAATGTTGGAACTAAAATGGAGAAAGTTTTGCAAATTAAATTATGAAGAATATGACTGGTAGGGGGTGGGGTGCTTTTCTTTTTTGAAAAAACGTGTAAATGAAGAAGAAAAAAATTCTTTTAAGTTAATTATAGTGCCAAGTGTCATAAAAAAAAGAAAAAATGTAAAAAAAAAAAAACACTATTATGAATCTTTTCACGTGCTTAGGGAAGTGCAAAACACAATTTTTGTCATATCAATATTTTGTGTTTAGTAGTTACATGTTTTGAACAATTTAGATATTCAATAAGTACAAGTCCTAATTAACGTGTCTAAGTGAATTTTGCGGACAACTTTAAGGGGATATCAATAACTTTAGTCATTTAAAAATCTTTTATCAGCTCAAACTTTTAGAAATTTGTAGTTTAAGCTATATGAGAAATTTATGAAGTCTGAACTTCATATTGAAGAAGCCTTTGCTTTGTCAAACCAATTCATGCGAACACAACTATTAGTGCACCATCAACGATTAATGCACGTTAGTTAAAGTATGTACTTAATATCGACTTATATGATAATTTTTTAGACATAAAAATATAAAATTAATGTGTTAATAGATAAATATAAATTAAATAACTCTATTAGATAAAATTTGCTTGGATTGAAATTTTAAAATATGTTTGCAATAGTTTTTGGAAACATATATTTTCATTTTCATTTTCATTTTTGTGAAGAATGCTCCATAACCATGGCTTAAGCATCCATGGATACAACTGAAGAACAGATCAGAGAAGAAGATGCAGAATTGGGGAAGAACCAAATTGATTTCCATTATAGAGATAGTATGTATTTATACAATGAGTAAAGTGTCAACTAGTGAGTTAACACACTAACAGAAAAGTAACAGAATTGACATCTGGCTAACTAACTATTCTAACTAATTAATTGATTATACTAACTAACTAATCAAACTAGTATTATAATTAGCTAAATCATAAGACCCCCCCTCAAGTTGGAGGTGTGGAGAACACTGATAACTTGCTCAATGCTGTAGAATGTTTGACTCCAGTCAGTGTCTTAGTTAATATATCTGCCAGCTGATTATCAGAGGTTATGTGATGTAATGAAATGAGACCTGTCTGAAGCAGATTTCTCACAAAATGGCAGTCAACTTCAATGTGCTTAGTGCGTTCATGAAACACTGGGTTTCGAGCTATATGTAGGGCAGATTGACTGTCACAGTATACTGCAATAGGCACAGGCAATGGCAATGTGAGTTCTGTTAATAATCTGCTCAACCATACTAACTCACCTGCAACTTTCCTTAGAGCTCTATACTCTGCTTCTGCTGACGACAAAGATATAGTCTCTTGTTTCTTGGACTTCCAGCTGAGTGGACTGTTGCCTAGCAATACAATATAACCACTTACTGACTTCCTGGTGTCAGGACAGGCAGCCCAATCAGAGTCGCAATAAGCTTTGACATCATATGACTGGTCCTTGGACATGAAGATTCCTAGAGTGGGATCAGCCTTGAGATACCTTAGTATATGAAAAGCTGCTTGTAAATGTGGTTCTCTAGGGTCCTGCATAAATTGGCTGAGGTGTTGTACACTGTATGATATGTCCATCCTAGTGTTAGTCAAGAAATTCAACTTCCCAATAAGCTTTCTATAAAACAATGGTTCTGACAAAGGATTCCCTTCCTTGGCATGAAGTTTTACTGCAGGGTCAAGTGGTGATGTACAGCTGCTCATGCTTGCAACTTTGTAACTCTTCAACATGTCAAGAACAAATTTTCTTTGAGAGATAATAAGTCCATCATCTTTGTAAAGTACTTCCATCCCAAGGAAATAGTGTAACCTTCCCAAGTCCTTAATCTTGAACTTGTCATGGAGGAAGGTTTTGAGTTCCTCAATCTCAATAACACTTGTGCCTGTTAGAATCACATCATCTACATAGACAGCAACAAAAATACTGGAATTTGCAGACTTCTTATGAAACAAGGAATAGTCATTCAATGAGTGAGTGTACCCCTTTGAATATAAGGCTTCAGTTAATTTGGCATACCATTGTCTGCTGGCTTGTTTCAGGCCATATAGGGACTTGTTTAGTCTGCATACCACCCCTGGTTTGTGCACTACTAGACCTGGAGGAACCTCTATATATACCTCTTCATGTAAATCTCCATGAAGGAATGCATTATTTACATCAAGCTGGAATATATTCCAGCCCTTCTTTACAGCTGTGGCTAGTAGAGATCTTACAGTTGTCATCTTGATTACTGGTGAAAAAGTCTCTGTATAATCAACCCCAGCTTCTTGGGTGTATCCTTTTACGACAAGTCTTGCTTTGAATCTCTCAATAGTACCATCAGCTTTGTGTTTTACCTTATAAACCCACCTACATCCTATGGCCTTCTTGCCACTAGGTAAATCAACAAGATCCCAAGTGTGATTTGTATGCAATGCTTCAAACTCCTGTGTCATGGCTTGTTGCCAGGCAGGGTTCAAAGCAGCCTCCCCATATGAAGAAGGTTCATCATCATTACTGACATTTCTCACAAGTGTTTGACTCTCAAGTGCCAAGGCTTCAGGTGGTACATGTTGGTGTTTGGAGAAGGCAGTATTTAGGGAAATATTTGAATTTTGAAACTGTGTAGGCATAGTCTTGGGCAAAACATAATCATGAAGGTATGTGGGCAATTTATGTGGTCTGGATGGTCTATTGCAAGCTGTAGGTTCAGGATTAGAGGTCTGAATGGTAACAGGTGAATTAGTTACATGAATAGGTGAAGTGTGAGATGGAATGTCACTTGCATCAATTACATTATTTTCATCATGTTGCGCAGTTTGTGATTCAATATCAGTATGCATAGTGTCTGTGAAAGGTACAGAATGCAAGACAGAAGGAAAAGAAGAGACATCAGGAAGAACAACAAAAGGAAAAATGTTTTCTTTAAAAACTACATCCCTTGAAATGTGTATCTTTTTGGTGGCTAGACTTAGAACTTTGTAGCCTTTTGATCCAAAAGGGTAGCCTATGAAAATATGAGGTGTAGTCCTGGCTTGGAATTTGTCCCTATGAGGTTTTGGAAGAGTAGGATAACATAGACAACCAAAGGTTTTCATGTGGGAATAGACTGGTTTAGTTTTGTACAGCAACTCATATGGACATGTGCCTTTTATATGAGAAGTAGGAAGTCGGTTGATGATGTATGTAGCACACAACACACATTCACCCCAGTATTTAAGAGGCAATTTGGATTGGAAAAGAAGTGCCCTGGCAGTTTCTAATAAGTACTTGTGTTTCCTTTCCACCACCCCATTTTGTTGTGGTGTGTAGGGACAGGTTTTCTCATGAATTATTCCCTTTGTTGTAAGAAAGGTTGAGGTTTCTGTATTTACAAACTCAAGACCATTGTCAGTTCTTATGGTCTGAACACTAGTGTTGAATTGATTCTCAACCATGGACAAGAAATTTTTGATGACTACTAAGGTGTTGCTTTTACACGTTATTAACTGAGTCCATGTACACCTACTGTAATCATCAACAAGTGTGATAAAATACCTACACTTATCATGTGTCACCATGTGGTAGGGACCCCATAGATCTATGTGAAGCAATTGAAATGGTTTAGTAGAGGTATGGGTGCTGTGAGGAAAAGGCAGTCTTTCTTGCCTTGCCATTGGGCAAATGTTACAAAGAAAGGGTTGTTTGGCAGAAAATCTCTCAGGTATAGACTTAATCTCCCTCATTTTCACAAAAGGTACATGTCCAAGTCTATTATGCCATAACACATTCACATCATCACAAGTATGAGTCATAAAAGAAGTAGAAAAATCAGGATTCTTATTGAATGGAGCATCATGCTGAGTACAAGTACTATGTTTACATGAAGGAACAGGAAAAGAAACAGACTTAGAATTGAAAACATCTTGAGACCTAGAATTGAAAACATCTTGACTAGACACACAACCAGAAGTGGACGTGACTGAAGTAGTACATGTAGTACCAGGATAATTGGGCTTCATCAGACACTTAGAACACAAAAAATAGAGTCCATCCTTTGCTTTACCAATGACCAGAGGCCTCTTCATTGAAGGGGCCTGCAGAATGCATGAGGATTCAGAAAAATACACAATGCTTTTAGGTAAGGATTTTGAAAGGCAAGTAATTGAAACAAGATTGTACTTAAAAGAAGGCACATACAACACTTCATGAAGAACAATGTTTGATGCAAGTACTACACTACCAATTTTCAAAACTTTCACCTTGTAACCATTTGGTAAGGTAATCAATAAGGGGCAAGGAAGATAGGTAATATTTGTTAAGAATGTTATGTCAAAGGTCATATGATTAGAGGCTCCTGAGTCAAGGATCCAAGAGTCAATTTTATTGTGAGAACATCTGCATGATAACTTGCCAAAATCAATTGAGGAGGTACATGCTATCATACCTGCAAAATTCACATTACCACCAGTAAAGGCATTGTCCTTTTCAGCTTGAAACTGTTGTAGTAACTCCACAAACTGAGCATACTGTTCTCTTGTCAATTGAGGACCTGTATCAGCATGATTTCCCCTGTGCTCCTCTTCTCCTGAACAACAACCACCACCATGAACATCAGCCATAAGACTTTTTCCTTTGTTGACCCTGGGATTCTGATTATTGCCTCTGTATCCATTCTGATTAGAGGTGTTTGAATTCTGATAATTATTTGTCTGTGGGTAGCCATGCAACTTGTAGCATTTGTCCCTGGTGTGTCCTGATTTCTTGCAGTAATCACATATAATACGAGGCCTGTTGCCATTGTAGGAATTATTCTGAGAATAGTTAGTCCTGAAGTTAGGATTTGTGTCGCCTGTAGAAGAATAATTTGCCCTCATGGACCTAGAAGTGCTTGCTCCTGTTGAACCATTTGTATTAAAAGCAATAGATTCCATGACCTTCTTTCCTGAACTGGTTGCATTCAGAGATGTAGACTCCATGAACACTTGAGCATTAGGTTTAATTTCTCTCTATTTTTCATCCTGCACCAACAAAGAAAAAGTTTGTGCTAGGGAAGGTAGCGGATTCATCATGAGGATATTCCCTCGAACTACAGTGTAAACCTCATTCAATCCCATAAGGAATTGTATCAATCTCCTATCCTGCTCTACCTTGAACATACTATCCTTAGCTCCACAAGTACAGTTACAGTTGCATTGAGTTTTGACATGTAATGTGCTTAATTCTTCCCACAGCCTTTTCATCCTAGTGTAGTAAGTAGTAATGTCTAAAGTTCCCTGTGACAGCTCATTGATCTCACGTTGAACCTGATACAGCTTTGCACCATTGGTTTGATCATATCGATCTTCCAATTCCTTCCACAATTCAAATGAATCGAAGACATATTCCACACTTTCTGCAATTTCCTTAGACAGGGAATTGAGAATCCAGGAAGTAACCATGTCATCACACCTTCCCCATTGACGAAAACGTGATGTTCCTGGATCGGGCCTTTTGCAATCACCATTGATAAAGCCCAGCTTATTCTTAACCGACAGAACTCTAAGAACACTTCGTTTCCATGATCTATATCCTACTCCATCAAAAGGAGTTTGAACCAACGATGCACCTGGATTATCCGAAGGATGCATATACAAAGGAGAACTAAGATCTTCTCCACTAGTACCATTGTTGTTCACAACATTCTCATTTGAAACAGAACCACTTTCAATCACCATTGAAGATTCAAATCAAACACTCACAGAAGATGAATCGATCTAAATGAAGAAATGCAGCGGAAAATAGAATGGATCTAAAACAAAACTCGATCTAGCATGTGATCAAAATTCAACACAGGAGCAGAACAAAAATCGAAGATGAAGTATAGAAGCACAGACGATTCAAATTACCTCGTGCTCTGATACCATGTGAAGAATGCTCCATAACCATGGCTTAAACATCCATGGATACAACTGAAGAACAGATCAGAGAAGAAGATGCAGAATTGGGGAAGAACCAAATTGATTTCCATTATAGAGATAGTACGTATTTATACAATGAGTAAAGTGTCAACTAGTGAGTTAACACACTAACAGAAAAGTAACAGAATTGACATTTGGCTAACTAACTATTCTAACTAATTAATTGATTATATTAACTAACTAATCAGACTAGTATTATAATTAGCTAAATCATAAGAGATTACTAATTATAAGGCATCTAATTTTTGTGAACATATAGCTCAATAAAGTAAAATGAAATGCTTTCAACAAATAAAATAAAATAAAATGATGGGTCCCACCTCTCACGCTTTTTGACTTGAACTACACTAGTTAGCCGTTATAGCGTTATAGCAATGAGAGCGGGAGAAAAGCTCCATTGATGTGAAGAACGAAAAAACTTCTCCCAATTTTGGAGAATTACACTCCAAGAAATCAAATTAAATTCTCTGGTTTTGGGCTCATTCATGGTGGATTTCAAATTAAAGCTTCATTCATGGCATATTTCAGGTTTTTTGATGTATCTTTTAGTGATTTTTTTCTGGATTTGGCTGTGAAATAGTGTAGTTGTAGCACTCATGACATCAAATTTTACATTTTTCCTATAGCCGTTATAGCAGTGAGAGTGAGAGAAAAGCTCCATTGATGTAAAGACCAAAAAACTTCTCCCAATTACCTCACTAGTTTTGGAGATATACTCTCGAGGTTGAATTTTGGTATATTTGAATGGACAGCACCCAGGTTTTTCTCTATTTTTCAGGTTCAACTTTACAACTCTGGCATTTTTGTTTTCAAATTTTCTTCCGTTATTTGGAAGTAAAAAAAGTTTGTGATGACTTATTTGGTAGTTTTGGGGTACTCTGTGAGTTTGTCTCTGTTTGGTGTTTATAGTTATGTGTTGTATTTATTCAAGAGCTTGCATTGGGGAGATTTGTGCACCAAGGAATGTGGACATTAAAGAACCTGAAAATGTGATTTAAGTAATACAATAGGATGACATTTCCTATTGTATTTTTCAGTGATTTTAAGTTACTTTTTGGATTTGGATGCGAAATAGTATACTTGTACTGCTCATAAGTTCAAAATTTATTAGTTTTCTATTGTGGTTTTCAGAGATTTAAATTATTTTTGGTATTTGGATGTGAAATGGTGTACTCCATAAGTTCAAAATTTAGCGTTTTCAGCGATTCAAATTATTTTTTGGATTTTGATGTGAAATAGTGTATTTGTAGAGTTTGTAAGTTAAAAATTTACCATTTCATCCAGCCGAGAGATAGTGAGAGAGACAGAGGATCAGCGGCGGTGAGGATGAAGCCAAACAAAGCTGTTATCATTCTTCAAGGCAAATATGCTGCCTGGAAAGCTGTGATAGTAAGGGCATTTGATGAAGAAAAAAGGGACAGGCCATATGGCCATTGTTTGGTTGCAGGTCTCTCAAAGTACCCGAAGCAGGCGAAGAAATCTCGTGTGAAGGCTTTTCATCAAGCTCGTGAACTACAACCACATCATGGCTACTTGTTACACACTCGATGTGGATCTGAAGGATGCTGTCAATGCTGATGATCTTCTGGCACTTGACAAAAAGGTGACTGCTGAAAAAGTGACCAAGGCTAGGCTTGAGGAGAGGTTCAAGACCGGGAAAAATCGCTGGTTCTTCACTCGATAACATTTGCTTTTCAATATATAGTGCAGACATTTCTTGCAATTGGCTAATTTTATACATATTTATCTGCAGCGTGAAAGCAAATGTGTTTGGATATATGGTCAAATGAATGAACCTACTGGTGCTCATGCTCGTGTTGTCTGCTATCAGGAATAGTCCAGGATATGAGTCTTTAAAAGCATTGTTGTCAAGCCATTTAACCTTTTAGAATTTAACTTGAGATCCATTGCCAACTTTATAGGAGATATTCTTGAAGAAGTCTGCTTGCTAATGTGCTTCCAAATGCCAACTCCATAAGTTCATGAGCCTATTTTAGCACACCAATGAGTGTGGGTTATAAAATTGGCATCAATTTCAGTCCTCCATAGTGCTATCTATATC